>JABUQX010023564.1:82500-90256 GCA_015478945.1 Trachelipus rathkii
CTTTTATTCTTTGGAATATTATAAAGCATTTTAAGACTTTTTTTGCTGTATTTTAATAATTTTAAAAAAACTGTTAAAATCTTTATTAATTTATATTAATTATAAAAGAAGTTTGATTTACACTTTTACTTTTATACGATCATATATATTTCCTAAATTATCTTATCTCATTAGAAAGAAAAAAGTTTTCTTTATGCTACTATCAGCTAACTCAAGTTGCCAGATTTCTCCTTATAAGATCTATATTATAAATTTGTACAACAAAATAAAATTTTCTCCTTACTCGGAACGCTGACGCCTAGGTATATCCGGTCCTGTCCGTTGAATCGATCATTGTGTGTATGTAAAAACACGTTCTTGCAGTCAGAGCGTAATGCTCATCTTTTAAAGCTTCAAGGAGAGGTATGAATAACTTCTCAATCTCGTAATTTGGGAAAGGAAAGCACGAAATAAAGTATTACTAATTAGTTAAGATATATTAAGGTTAATTTTAGCGAACATAATTATAGCCTCATTTACTTATATATATATATATATATATATATATATATATATATATATATATATATATATATATATATATATCTATAGGGATGGGGTTTATATACATTCACATATATATAAATATATATATATATATTATATATATATTTATATTTTATATATATATTAAGGTTCATATATATATATATATAATATATTGTATATATATATATATATATATATATATTTATACATTAAGGTTTTACCATATATATATATATATATTATGTATATATATATATATATATATATATATATATATTATATATATAGTTATATATATTATATATATATATATATATATATATATATATATATATACTTATTCTTAACTTTTTTTTCCTATGGGAAATTTTTTTTGCGCACGTATGTAAAGAATTATTTGTTCTCATCTTTGCTTTTGGGAACGGAAATTTATATAGCATTATACCAAGAATATAACTATAATTCTATATTCGGCGTGTACCAACCTCATCCTACAAAGAAGTGGTCTCAGATGCTCTTCTAAAATATTTTGAAACAGCTCTTAATATTCTTGCAGTTGTTGAGCGCTAAATTTAATTGATGTGGTAAATGTTTATCGCAAATCCTCTTGACATGAAGAGGGTTTACCTCCTCTCACAAAAATCTTTTTCATTTGCACTTCTGGATTATGAGATTCTTTTGTCTCTGTAGTTCCTCATCATATCTAAAAAAAACATCTTGATAAAGTATAAAGCTAAGATTTGATCCTGAAAGTCACCATCACTCTTTCCTTTCTCTCTGTAATTCTGTGTAATTTGCAAATTCTGTGTAATTGTTCATGAATTAATTCCTGTAGTTCTATAGAAAATGTTGTAGAAAAACCACAAATTTCATCCCCTCTTGTAAATTTATCAATAGTGGTGATCCTCCTGCTTTATCTGCCTCGGCCCTTCTTCCATCTTCTTCATTAACAAACCCTAAATTTATAATTCGTAATCTCGCCGCCGCTTAATGCGACAATTTTACTCGCTCTTGAATCGACGATTTTATATTTCATGTACAATTTCACTGGCAAGTATCCTACAACGACAAATAGCAGATGCTATTTTACATAGCTTTCAAAACCCAACTTCCTTGTTTACTTTTCATTTCTAAACTAGAGTAGTATAGTTGTAACCTTTCAGTGCCTCAAAAGCTTCCTATATATTATATTTTTTCCTTCTGTATTTATCTAAATTGCTTAAATCTTTTCAAAAACACACAACTTAAATCTTTTACACTGTTTGTTCTTAGCATTGCTATAATCCCAACTAATAGCCTCTTGATCCATTTACACTGTTCACTAACAAAACAAGTCTCAGAGAGATTAATGCTTCACTCCCTCAGCACTTTCAAACCTCTTCTTTTTCTTCAATTTCCCATAAGAAGTCAAAGCCAACCCAGAAAAAGCGATGAATCGTTCTTATGTGGAAAGTGTGCATCTCAAATATGTGGATGATTCATCTCACCCCACCCTTCAAACGGTAGGAGTCTAGGGTACGTTCTGTCTCATCTACTCCCCTCTATTGTACTGATCTACCCACGTTCCAGGTCATTGTTCTATTACTACTCCAACAACCTTTATACTTTCCTATAACTTCTATACTAATTTTCTGAACTTCTCAAACCCGTATGCCTCCCCTGAGAGCATGCTAATGAGACGCTCCTCACGTTACCACCATCCTTTAACCCTTCAGTAAAAGTAGCGAATTAACATATTTAAAACTGGAGTCTAGAATTAATATAAATCACTAATATCTCATCCCAAAATACATCTTTTTTTCTTACATTATTAAACCCACACACACTTAATAAAACAAATAAATTATTTAAAAAAAATTATTGAGATCTATATCCCTTCCAAGCTGACTAATTAAGTTTGAAATTAAAGTGGAGAAAATACCTAATTGGAAATTAAAACTCTTTTCTCATATTTCACTTCATTTTAGATAATCCCACAGAGATAATAATTCTCCCTCTCCACTCCATCTTCCACCCAAACCCACAAAGCACGTCGTAAAACTAACTGAAATAAAAAACCTGCTCAATTAAAAACTGTGGCCGTCCCTTATTTAAAAAGAAAACTTTTAATGTTTGTCTCAATTAAATTAAGAGCATCTAATAAGGATCCCTCCTTGACCTTTAAAAACCAGTTTTTCGATCAAGTTTCACGAGTCAAAGGATACAGGAAAACTGAATTCAATATTTTGCAATTTTTTTTGTTAATTCATATGTTCTTTTACTATTATCAAGCAAAAATGATAGTATTATAGAAAATTTCGAACCTCTTCTTCTTCACACACACACACACACGCCCTACACACAAACACACAAAACCATTATATATAAAATATATATATATATATATATATATATATATATATATATATATATATATATATATATATATATATATATATTATTTATATATATATATATATATGATATATATATATATATAAGGTATATTTATAAAGAGTATATATATATAAAGTATATATATATATATATATATATATATATATATATATATATATATATATATATTGTTAGCTATATATATGTGTGTGTGTGTGTGTAAAATGTCGTGTGTGTTAGTGTTTGTGTGTGTACGCGGGCCCATTCATGCATAATTGTCTCACGTGACATTAAAAAAAGAAATAATAGTTATGTGAAGGAGAGAGAGAGAGAGAGAGAGAGAGAGAGAGAGAGAGAGAGAGAGAGAGAGAGAGAGAGAGCACATAGTCAGAAATATCCATCATCGCAGGGGGTGAGAGAGAGTGTCTAAGGCATGACAGTTTGAGAGAGAGAGAGAGAGAGAGAGAGAGAGAGAGATCAAAGAATACAGAATGTAAACCGTCTTCATTATTCATATTTATAAATTTTTAAAAGTTCATTTAAAAATTCTTATCTCTTTGGGTTTAAGTCGTATTTGACATTTGCATAGCAGATTAAAAAGTATAACGTAGCTTCTTCTAAGAACACGCCAAAGAAAATCATCAAATTTGCTGATTAAAGTAGATGCAATGTTGATGAAGGAGAAAGACATTTTATATTTTAACCTACTTTTTATAATTTTAACCTCTTTTACTAGGAATTTCCACAAAGTTCTAATGAGCTCTTAAAATGTTTCTAATGTTACAAGAGCTGCCCTGAATTTCAGAAGCTTTCACAACACAAAAAGTAAAGCTACTGTATCGTGTTGTATTCCAAGAAAAATTCGTGCAATAACAAGAACTGTATAGCACACTTTCCCTCCCTCAATTGTTGTATATTGGGACACAACCATTGCCAAATCAGTTAGAAACTGGAATGGATGGAATCTAAAATGAGTAAATGTTAGTTGCTTTTGTTCTGCTACAGGAAATATCCAAACCAAGACTATATCAAAAGAGCTGAGTTGAGACTTTTCCTGCTTTAAAACAGTAGTCATTTTAAATCCTTGGACAATTATTATTAATGCTTTATAATTTTGAATAAAATCTTAAATGAAATTATACTAAATTATAAGATTCTGTCATGTCCTTGAAATCCACTTTGCTCTCTACTCTTTCTTCAATCTCTAAATCAACTTCAAGCAAGAAATTTATTTCCTTTCAGACTAGATGGTAAACAACTGTTTTTCCTCCTTGACATTTTTCCTGATTACCACTGTTTACTTCCCTAAAGTTCTTGTCACTTTCTTTCTTGGCAATGCCCAAACTAATAATTGTAAATATATATATATATATATATATAAGTATATATTATGTTATATATATAGCAGTATATATATATATATATATATATATATATATATATATATATATATAGTATATATATATATATATATATATATATATATACTACATCTACATCTGCCTTCAGGTAGGCTTAAAGACCTGTCAGCTATATTAGCATCTTTCCATGCGATTCATTAGGTCCACGTGGCCAGAGGCTAGTCCATGGGTAATGTAAGGTCATTTCAGTACAGCAGCTTGCTGGGCATGTCCTGTCCTAGTCAGATATCCATTAGTCACAATAAATCGTTGTCCAGGGACATGGAGCTTTGCTTCTGCACCTCTTGAATCATGCGAAGAAATCTTCATTTGAACCGACAGCGATGAAATATCCATTCTTTATCGGCCACAAATCATTTTTGTTTTGTATAAATTATTATATAAGGTTATATATATATATATATATATATATATATATACTTATATATATATTATATATATATATATATTATATATATATATATATATATATATATAACATAAATATATATATATTTTATATAACACAAATATTTATATATATTATATATATATATATATATATATATATATATATATATATATATATATATATATATATATATATATATATATTTATATGTATATATATATATATATATATATATATATATATATATATTATTATATATTATTATTGGTTGTTGTTAAGTATATATGTTACATATGTTATGAGCAGTTAAAGTTATGCCATATATACATATAGATAACATATATATATATATATAGCAAGCAGCAGCAGCAGCAGCATATGTTATGCATAAAGGTGTTATTATATATATATATATTATTGAAAGATATAGTATATATATATATATATATATATATATAAATATATATATATATATATATATATATATATATATATATTATATGTATATATATATATATATATATATCTATATATATATATATATACATATAATAGGATTAATGAGAATCAAATAAAATGAAATTAAAGATTTAAAAAATGACTGTAATCTGATTACGTTCGAGCTTCAAGTAACGCTTATATAAAATACGATCGCCATATGAACCACTGATTACAAATAAATTCTTTCGGATTAAAAATTATTATTTCGTTTTCCTATTTATTTATTTCAAAATAAAGAGAAAAGCTTACATGTATATTTCATTTTATTGCATTTGGGTAACTCAGATCAAAACACAAGCCTGGGTCGTATCTCAAAATGGAGAAATCTCTCGACATCGAAGATTTAAATTCCTCTAAAACGGAATAAATTCCGATTGCAAATGGATCTGAACGGCATTCAACAGGCTCTCCAAAGTTATTTGATAGTATTATAGTATTACATTTATTCTTTGGAATATTATAAAGCATTTTAAGACACTCTTTTTGCTGTATTTTAATAATTTTATAAAAAACTGTTAAATCTTTATTAATTTATTTTAATTATAAAAGAAGCTTGATTTACACTTTTACTTTTATACGATCATATATATTTCCTAAATTACATTATCTCATTAGAAAGGAAAAAGAAGGTTTCCTTCATCTTATTATCGGGTAACTCAAATTGCCAGATTTCTCCTTTAAGATCTACAGTATAGTATTAATTTGTATAACAAAATAAAATTTTCTCCTTACTATGAACGTTAACGCCTATGTATATCAGGTCCTGTCCGTTGAATGGATCATTGTGTGTATGTAAAAACACGTTCTTGCAGTCAGAGCGTAATGCTCATCTTTTAAAGCTTCAAGTAGAGGGATGAATAACTTCTCAATCTCGTAATTTGGGAAAGGAAAGCACGAAATAAAGTATTGCTAATTAGTTAAGATATATTAAGGTTAATTTTAGGCTTAAATTGAAAATGTAGCTTTTATACATTAATTTCATATATATATATATATCGTAGCAGTGGTATGTGAAAAGTTAGTATAATATATATATATATTATAAATATATAAATATATATATATATATAATAAAACATAAAAATATATATATATATATATATATATATATATATATATATATATATATATATATATATATATATATATATATATATATATATATATATATATATATATATATATTTTATATATATATATATATATATATATTGTATATATATATATATATATATATATTATTATATTATTATATATATATATAGTTATCATTATATATTATATATATATATATTATTATTATATATATATATATATATTTTTATATATATATATATATATATTATATATATTATTGATACATATATATTATTATATATAAATATGTTAACATATATATAGACGTACATATATATATATATATATATATATATATATATATATATATATATATAATATATATATCATATTTCTTTCTTTCTTTTCTTTATCTACCTCTTGTCCTCTCTCAAGATTCAGGTAAGATGCGGTCTCCGCGCATCGGAAAAGGCACGCAGTAGAAGAATATGACAAAAGTCGAAAGGGAAAGCCCAGCCTTACCGCCCCTCTGTACCATTAATTAGTGAGAACTCGTCACAGAACCAGAAAATCCACCCTAGAGCCTATGGTAAATACACGACTCACTATGGTAAATCGTCAATGTGGGGGTTCATCCCTTTACCCAGGTGGGCCACAACCATGCCCCTATACAAACCCCGCCATTCACTCCTATTATGCACCTTATTCTCGCCTCTGCCAAACTCCACATTCCTTCTGACATTCGTTCACCGACTCAACCCACTTTCTCTTCGGTCTCCCAGCCGATCGGTTCCCAACACACTCTCCGCCACTATATAACCGCTTAACCAACTGACTATCCATCCCACATGACCAAACCATCTCAATCATACTTTCATTTATTCTCTCCAGCCTCTAATTCCTTTCTTCACAACTAATACGTAACCTCTAATACGTTCATACTTCGTTTTATCAGTTCTTCACACACCTAAACAATCCTCTAAGATTGTCCATCTGAACATTATTGAATATATATATATATATATATATATATATATATATATATATATATATATACAGTATACATATATAAATTATATATATATATATATATTATATATATATATATATATATATATATATATATATATATATATATATATATATATATTTATATATATAGCATAAAGAAGTAGCAGCATATATATATATATATATATATATATAGTTGTTATATTTATATATATATATATATATATATATTAAATATTTTCATTAACTAATATTACACTGTATTATTATTATCATTATCACCACAATCACTGTTATTACTATTAGTATGTTTGCTATATATATATATATATATATATATATATATATATATATATATATATATATGAAGCGGCGCACGCATAAAAACGTTAAAGCGTTTACGATAAATGCGAAAACGGTTAAACACCCAGTTCCATTGAACGAAGTACTG
>JABUQX010023565.1:0-2500 GCA_015478945.1 Trachelipus rathkii
AAATAGACTAACTGATTCACACCTTAATGTCTTACGAAAAGGATGGATCTGAAAAGTCTGAAAGATATTCTTTATTAGTAATTTGCATTACACAAGTAATCGATTAACAGAGTGGGCTCATATTGATTTAATCCGAACGAAAGAGTTCTGAGTATTTTACTACAGAAAGAGCGTAATTCTATATTTTATTGAGTACAATACAACTATATCTTTTTCTTAATTAAGACCGATTAAACCATTAAATTTACAGCAAATAAACCGAATAATTTTGGGGCGGTGGAAATATGAGTGCACCTTCAAACTCTTAATTTTTTTTTATTATTTCTTAAGTTATTGCTTTAATTTTTTTTTTCTTTATTACAGTGTATAAGCACTAATAAACCATGATAAAATTATTTAAAAAAACAGTCTATATTTCACACTATTATACTTATGGTTACAAAAATATATTTGAAACGCGTATAGTTATGTCTCATACCAACTCCAAATTTAGTAACGGGTAAAGTGAAACATTAAAACATCTCGTTTATAATTATACCCTTTTATTTTAAGACACAACTATGTTAAACACACTACAAAAGAAGAAGATGTTATTAAGAGCTGATATGAATTATAACTTCTTAGTTTTCTTATCTTCTTCTTTTTCTATCTCTATTTTTTCTTTTTTTTTATTTTATTATTTTACTTAAATATAAATCGATAGACTCCGGGAGAAAAGCTTAGTACGAGTACGTATCTTATTTATTCACTTCGTTTTTAAAATTAGGGCTAAAAGAAAAACGCAAGTTTGATAAATCAACGAGTATTTACAAAAAATAAAAAAAAAAATACAAAATATTGAAAATGAAAGTTAATAAAGTGAAAAAACGAAAAGAAATAGCACATTTATTATTCATACATAGACTTTCAATTATTTTGTTTATTTTCTTTTTTCTTTTTTTTATATATATATTTTAATATAAAAAAAAATCCTAAATATGAAAATTTTATATTAATTTACATATAATTTTAAGATCAAAGTATATAATATATTATCATAATTAATAATAGAAATATATTGAATATATCATATATATATAAAATAAAATAAATAATATCATAAATCATCCTTGCGTATTATAGATAATATATTATTATATAATCAATAAACTATAATATTAATAATATAATAAATATAATATAATCAATAAATTATATGATAGTATTTAATTAATAAAATTATAGGTATATATAAAGAATATATACTAATATTAGTAATATATTATATATAAACTAAATAATAAAAATATATATATAGATATAATATATATATAAAAACTATATATATATATAAGTTAAGATATATAATATATGATAATAATATATTATATATATAAGTATAAATATTATATATATAATATAAAGATTATTAATAAAAAAATGATGAACGAAAAAAACAAAAAAAAGAAAAACATCTCACAGAGATAGCACAAGAGCCCCTATTCCTAAGGAGGAGGAACTTATTCTACGGTAATTGCTCACCTAAGGTAATACTAGAATAATGAAAGGGAGATCGAACCAGAGCTACTACTTGCCTATTATGCGAACTGTACTATGTCATAACCTAATAACCCTTCTATATATATATAGTAGGTAGTAGTATTTAAATATATATACTGATACTATATTATATATATATTCTCATAACCTCAAACTAAATCTATAATTCATGATCCATCCCACTGTATAATAAGTGATAATCTACGCGGATATGGTCATAGATAAAATAAATTAAATTAATATACTAAGTAATTATATTATATATAAATATATAATAAAAAGTATCGATATTAATACATAAATCATTATACTTGATGATGCAATAATAGCAATGTCTTATACAATATACAGTCATATAAGCAAGCTAAATATAATATTAATAGATATATTAAAATAAATATATAATATATAATATATATTATTATAAATAAGATAATAATATATAAAAATATATAATATTATATATATAGATAAGTAAATAATATATATATAAATTATATTCAATGGTATATATACTATGAAATAGGACTCAAACATAATAAACAGCTATGATAGTCAAAACTAAAATATATATTAGCCAAATAAAACCAATGACAATATTATTAAAAAAGTTAGATTACAAAAACTTTAATAAGAAATATATATAATTCATAATAAGTATTTGCTTTGGCATTTCATAATCAACTAATTATGATTATATTATAAATATAATAAAATATAAAAATAAAAAATAATATAAAAGATATCAATATAAATATAATAATATTAAATATATATAATAGATAAATAATACGTATATAATTATAGCTACTAAGTATTATCGCAAAAAATTTAGCATCACTACATACCCTGATTATTAGTAACATGAACTAGATACACGTATAATATTAAGAATATAAATGGAGTACCTATTACCGTGGGATAAATTAAATAATCGCTATGCGAAAAATATACTCAATAA
>JABUQX010023565.1:25000-30000 GCA_015478945.1 Trachelipus rathkii
ATATATATAGTAGCAGTGGTATGCATGCGGTTCCCAAATGACTTAGACGCACTACCATAAATGGATGAATATTTCTTTGATTCCAACCAGAGCGCCTAAGAGACTAAGTGGAGGTTCATATGAAGATATGAAATCTTAGTCACTTCCGTAGAGAGAGCAGAAATAGTCATATTAAACCAAGGCTGCTAGCCTAGGTATTATCTTTGAGACAGGGTGATGTTCTGTCTTCAGCGCGGTACTGCGTGGTGCTTGAAGTTTTGTTATTATGATATCTTGAAATTGGTATTAATGTCGACGGAAATAGCCACGTTAAACTGGTGCTGGTAGGCCTGGGTATTAAAACGGTGTGATTCTTATTCCCGTCATCACCGGTTTGCATGATACTTGAAGTTTCGTTATTATTATTTGTTGTCTAAAGGCATCTTTTAGAGCTGTGTTTCATAAACTTTTCAGGCGCGTGACCCTTTTTAGTAATACCAAACCTTCCATGACCCCTACCAGGCCTTTCTATAAAATATATATTTTTTAAATATATATAATGGGTGGAAAATCAAAGTAGACTAACCCACAATAAGAACGGAATGGAAATTCAACTTTCTTGAACCCCCTCAGAAAAGTTGAACTTTTCTTCCGTTCCTATTGTGCGTTAGTCTCTACTTTGATTTTCCACCTAGCATATATATATATATATATATATATATATATATATTATATATCATATATATTATATATATATATATACTATATATATTATTATTATATAATATATTTATATATATATATATATATATATCATATATATATATATTATATATATATATATATATATATATATATTACAGAAATACCATGTATTTTTAATGTGAAGGATGTATTTGCTTTCTTGCTGCAAGCAAATCAATAATTAGTGAGTCTGTGTGGCTCAAGGCGCATCGCATATCCGCTTCAGCATCCAACGCTGTTTTGGGCTTTGATTTTGATTACCAAAATAGTATTCAGAAAAACATTTTCAAGGTAGGTGATGAGAAGGAACGAGAACCCTTCAGTGAATGCGCTCGTTTTGGGGAAAGCGAAAATCATTTTTGCCCAACAATTAATGTTGCAGAACTTTTGTTGTTCCTGGAACCATTGCTTAGCTTTTTGTCTGCGGTGTTGTTGATGAGTTCCAAACAATTCATCTTGTATGTCATCAGGAAGATCGTCTACGTTGCAGTGGAAAGAATTGCGGGCAAGTTTAAGTTGTACATTCTCATTTGCATTAATATCATGGTATAGCGTCTGACTCTTGGTTCGAGGCTTGACAAAGTGTTCATTGATATCTTTTGGACGTCTTCTGCAAGTGATTCTCACCGACCACCTCTTCAGACGTTGGAACGAAGCTGCATTTCCCATCTCAACTTTTCTCGCCCAAAGAGCTAGCTTGTTGAGGAAAGCCTTGATGGCATCTGTGTGCATTATGATGGTGGAAACTAGGCCCTGTAGTTGCCGGTTGAGTTGGTTCAAAGCTTCAAACACGTCTGCCAAATAGGCAAAATTACACTTAAAGGCTCTCGAATGTCCTTTAAAAACTGCTCCATCTCCTTCCCTTGAGCTGCAAGAAATATCTGCAATTCATCAAAGAGCTCAAATACACGAGCAAGAACATTGCCCTTTGACAACCAACGAACAGATGTGTAGAAGAGGAGGTCTTGGTGGGAAGAATCCATGTCTTGGCACAACTGACGAAACAGCCTGGTGTTGAGTGCTCGTCCTTTGATATGGTTGACGATGCGGATCACAGTTGCGAAGGTGAGTTCGAGGGCAGCAGGGAGCGTCTTGGAGGCAAGAGCCTCACGGTGGATCACGCAGTGTGTTGTAATTACAGCCGGATTCTTCTTCTTGACCAGAGCCCTAAATCCTGACTTGGAGCCGAGCATGCTGGGAGCTCCGTCCGTGCACACACCAACCAACTTTTCCCACGAGAGATTTTCCTCTTGAAAGAAGTTGGAAACGATGTTCATGACATCTTCAGCCTTTGTAGTTGTTATCAGTGGCTTGCAGAAGAGGAACTCCTCCTCAATCCGATTTTCCGAAACAAACCGAGCATAAACCAAAAGTTGTGAAAGCTGTGCGACGTCTGTTGTCTCATCAAGTTGTATTGCAAAGAAAGGAGATTTTCGTATTTTCTCCGTCACCTGAAGTTTGATATCCTGGGACATGTCATCGATGCGCTGCTTAACTGTGTTATCTGATTAAGCTTGTTGACACAGTTATGATCGAGGACAAGACGAGCAGCCTCTATCATGCAAGGTTTAACGAGTGTCTCTCCAATTGTGTGTGGCTTCTTCTGCTTCGCTATAAGAAGGGAGATCTTGTACGAGGCCTCGACGATCTTAGAGTGGTGAAAGAGAATTCCTGTTCCATGATCCAATCTTGACCGCTTTAGCTGGTGTTCTTTAATTTTGAAGTATGACAAATCCTTGCTGGCCAATTCCGGATGAACCTTTTGAGATGCTCCTTCAGCTTGAACGGCTTCATGCTCTCATTAGCAAGCGTCTTCTTGCAGATTAGGCACTGTGGCAAACCTAAAAATATAAAGTTGAGAAAACTCTCATTGTATGTGCGTTTCTTCGACATATTTAAATTGATAAAATTTTGAGCTTCTTTGTATAAAATGTATAAAATAAAACAAATACATGACTCTTTTAGGCCTTTAGTCGCCTTGGCTTATATTGACCACTCAAAAATATGACACCCCAACACACTTGAACCACATTTACTCCACGACGAGACCGAAGCGACTGGGAAAGCTGAAACGAATTTACCACAAGTTCACAAGTGAAATAGTACGGCCTGATTTCATGGTAAACCAGAGGCGCCTTTCAGTGGTTAAAACATTTAACTAGGGCTTGTTAAATATATTATATATATATATATATATATATATATATATATCTATATATATATATATTATATATATATATATATATATTATATATATTATATATATATATATATAATATATATATTATATATATATATATATATATATATATATATATATATATATATATATATAATATAGCGGTGTGTTAACTATTAACCCAAGCCACCTTTATATCACTCATCAAAGAAAGAAAATAGTTTCACGTGAGTACATAGATCTGTAGCCTCATGACCCCAGAAAAAGACTCATGCCTCTTCAGGGGTTCATTTTTTACTGTTTGGAACGCTCTGTTTTTAGAGGGTGCTCGTCATTTCAAAGATCACCAATTTAATATAGTTGGAGGTTGTTTGAACGATTTATTCTTCTCTCTCTCTTCATTTATCTCACTATATAGGTTGTTTAATTCTTGATGATTTCAAAAGCAATGTGAGATTCATGTTGTACTGAATATTTCTTCTCTGTCCTGGCATTCCGGTTGTTGCTGCTGCTGTTGGTTATATCTGCTTCTTTTTTTCCCAGGGTGACCAGCTTACGAAGTTAGATGTAGTTCTTCTCCGTCCTCCCTTTCTTTGTACTTTTCTGTTTTATTTTTTTTTTCTCATGCTTCGGCTCTCTTATCTGGGACGAACTTCTTTTGTTGTTGGGGGAATTTAAATCGCTTTTTGAGGTTAAAACGACTTATACTCATGGGATTTTTTAGATTTTATTTCAATCGCTGGCGGTTTGCAACGAACGCTCGAAGGCTATGATGTTGAGCATTTGTACCTATGCCTTCAGTAAAATTTTCTTCTAAAGTTTGCTACTGACTTTTCTGTGACGTTTCGCCACGGTATAAGAGGTTAACTCAAGAACCGATAAAACCCCCCAACAACAAGAGTTCGTCCCAGATAAGAGAGCCGAAGATGAGAAAAAGAAAAAAATTAAAACAGAAAAGTCTAAGAAGAGGACGGAGAAGAACTACATCAACTTCGTAACTGGTCACCCTGGGAAAAGAAGCAGATAACCAACAGCAGCAGCTCCCAACAGAATACCAACAGAAGAAGAAAATTATTCAGTACAACATGAATCTCACCATTGCTTTTTGAAATCATCAAGAATTAACACCTATATAGTGAAAATGAAGAGAGAGAGAAAATAAATCGTTCAACAACCTCCACTATATAAATGGTGATCTTGAAATGACGAGCACCCTCTAAAACAGAGGTTCCCAAACAGTAAAAAATGACCCCTGAAGAGGTCATGAGTCTTTTTCTGGGGGTCATGGAGGCTACAGATCTATGTACTCAGTGAAACTATTTTCTTTCTTTATGAGTGATATAAGGTGGGGTAAATAGGTTTTAACACAAGCTATATAATTATTATAGTATATATATATAATATATAAATATATATATATATATATATATATATATATTATATATATATATATTATATAGTAGTTTATATATATATATATATATATATATATATATATAATACATATATATATATATAATATATAATATATTATATATATATATATATATTACACAGCCCTAGTTAATTTTATTACCACTGAAAAGGCGCCTCTGGTTTACCATGAATCAGGCGTACTATTTCACTTGTGACTTGTGGTAAAATTGTTTTCAGTTTTCCCAGTCGCTTCTGGTCTCTCGTGGAGTAATTGTGGTTCAAGTGTTTGGGGTGTCAATATTTTTTGAGTGTGTAATATAAGGCCAAGGCGTACTACATTGAAGTGGAAAATTTTATATTATTTAGGTTTGATATGTTATTAATTTAAATATGTCGAAGAAACGCACATACAACGAGAGTTTTCTCAACTTTTGCTTTTCAGCCATGTTTAATAATGGCGTTCAATTATCACAGTGCGTATTCTGCAAGAAGACGCTTGCTAATGAGAGCATGAAGCCGTTAAAGCTGAAGGAGCATCTCAAAAAGGTTCATCCGGAATTGCCAGCAAACGATTTTTTTGCTTCAAAAGTTTTAAGAACACGAAAAAAAGTAAATAAAAAAAAAAAAAACAGCAACGAAGCGTCAAGATTTCGATCATGGAGTAGGAATTCTCTTTCGACAC
>JABUQX010023566.1:0-7500 GCA_015478945.1 Trachelipus rathkii
TACATCTTGTTACACAGTATTTATCAGTTTTTCTTCAATAGCAGTGCTATAGACATGGATTTATGAATTAAAGAATTTTTTTTATTGCCAAGAAATTGTATTCAAACATAACATATAGATACACATGTAAAAACATTTACAAGATAAAGGAAATAAATGCGATATAGGTCCATTATTTTTTTGAGTCGTATGCTCGGCTTGTTTTAGATCGCAAGAGTAGGCAATCGAAATTTTTATTTCCAGAGATTGCACACACCATGATCTCATTGGATCTGATCCGGACTCTGTGGTCTTGTGCTCCACGTTCATGCAATGATGGATTCTAATCAGTTGTTGTTAGTATTTCGGAAACATTGTTAGATCAGGTTTGATTCGATGACATAAGGGTGATTATCATGCTTGGAATATTTACATAATTTGCTCTGACAACTCCCTAACATCGCAGCTTGGGAGGATCTTCGCTTTATTATGTGTCAAGCACTGTGTTAACTACATACTTGATTACAACAAGCAAGGTTAACATAAGTTAATACGTTGTAAATTCTATGTCTCTGCTAGATAACATACAAACTAATGCTAGTTCAGCACAGAACTATTAGGATTGTGAGCAACCTGTGGGATTTAGCTTGTTTGCAGAATATAGGTTCCTAGTATATGTAAATTAAGTTCTTCAAGCACAGAATGCAAGATCAATGTATAGTTCAAAAAAGTGTTAAAGAAGTATATAAAGTGAATATTGTTCACGATAAAGGTCGAGTTTCGTCAGGAGTTTTTTGTGTCACGAATAAACAGATGAAGAATACACAGGTAAATACATTCAGCTTTTTCTCACATGACCTGAACGATATATGACAGATCCAGGATGCAGAACTTATTGAAATCTCTATTCGAAGCAAGTTATTGGAAAGCTACTAGACTATGTTAGCACCCTTGTCTTAACGGAGAGAGCAAAATGGCCTATGTGTCATCGAGTCAACCTTGTTAGCGCTAAAAGAGGCCTAACGAATTAGTGCTGTCCCAGTCATCGATAAGGATGTTGTAATAATATCTAATCTATGGCAGGGGGGAGATCAGCTTTGGTTAGTTAAAGATTCTAGAAGTGCAACAACAGGCTTCTTTGCTATTAAATATCGAAGTATTGCAGTCAAAGAAGAGTTACAAACTAATACTAATTGGCAGCCTGTTTATCTGCGGAAGAACATATCATTGAAGGGTGTCGACTTTCGCTATGTCAAGTTACGGTATCAAGACTCTCTCAATTAGGAGCGCTGATTGTATTTCAAAACTTGATATCTCAGTTCAACATTTCCAGATGAAGGATATTCAATCGCGTACGAGTCCTATGCATCAGTTGAGCTATTGCGCATGAGACAGGTTGAAAATGCAACAAGCTTGTCTTCCGCATTTTCTCACGTCTCGGGCAACAAGATAGATAAAATTGGTTTGCATAAATTTCTAGGTGTACCATTGTTCTGTCAACTACTCAAGCTGTCAAACTTCAACAAAAATTTATTGCAACCTTGCTCTGTTTCCATGTGTGAACATTCCAACTAGGTCATATGAAGGTGCTTTTCAATAAGCAAGCTATAACAATACCTTTAGAATCGGCCTTTTAATTCATCTCGCACGGACATAGATACTTTAAATATACAATCATCACTCGACCTGCCAACCCGTGTGGAGGACTAAGTCCATACAACCTCTCCCTACCCAACAAAAAAATTATGCACCAAATCTAGCTGCTTAAATTACCTCCTTAAACACATAAAGCTCCAACATGATATTATAATACTCATTTCATTTCGCTGAGACGGGAGATTGGTGCTAGGCAGTGTTATTTCTCTATCTGTTTCGTCATTCTCAATATTTCTCCCATCATCCATCATACATACAGTATATGGAACAACCTATGTTCCAGCGACCTTCATTTTCACAACAGCTATTTGACTTTCTAAATCTTCATTATTTAATTTATTCCGGTAGCCATAGCTAATTACCACAAACCATAAATTTTTGTTATAGATGAAGACTAGGTAATACCAAGTTTTTTTTGTCGATGAAGAAAATCGAATGTAACTGAATTTGGATATTATCATTGGTGGTAATGCCATTGTGGTCAACCTTTCTTCTCTATCGCCGACCTGCCCTCTCAGCATATTGTCTCACCACCCACACACGCATGATATAAGTTAATATGCCCGAAATACGAGGATGCACGTCCGTCAACTTAAATAAAAACGCTTCCTTAGATACCTTCAGTCCAAGTCAATGTTTTCTTGGCACGGCAAGTCTTGCTTACCGCTGTCCTGTTCTGTTGGAGAGGTTTCCTTCTTCGGTTAGCAGCTCTCAAGCTGCTATCTAAGAGTTTTTTACGTACGGTGCTTGTAGAATCTCATTAACGGCACATTTTTTTTTATATTTTAAGCAGTGGGGTTGAGTTAGGGTGCCTATTAGAAAAGAGCTGTCCTGCACCACAATGCAACGATCCTCCCTGGTTATGAGACGTTCTTGGGTGATCGTGGAGCTAAATGTGTGTGATTGCGCACATGTTTCAGTTATTTTATATCTTGCTCTTATTCTGCGCAGTTGTTGATTTCGTTAAAAGCCAAGATGAGTTGTATAAGTCATGGATTGCGCTGTTGCCTACTTCTTAGACAGCTTGAGACACAGCTGTCTCTCAAGCCGAACTCCCAACCATAGTGGGCGCATTTGGTCTGTCTAAATTAAATGAGGGTATAAAATTCCCTATTTAATCAGCACTGGAAACTAAACTCGCCAATATTTCGGTACTTGGCTACTTAAAGCGTGGTTATGATTTGTTTACATTGAGCTTATGTCATTGGAGGCAATTTTTCAATCTGAATTTGTGTTTTCTGCAAACTCAGTTTTTGTTTCTACAAACTTATGATGTGGGCGTATTGGCATAATTTTATAACCATTGGAGCTAAAGAGAAGCTCTTTTAAATGATATATAATGACATTAATGTTAGCCTTTACAAGCAGCGCACAAAATAGCTCAACCTAAATTTTAAAAATTTAACAGGTGTCCCATTTTTACGAAAGCATGTATATATATATATATATATAATATATATAATATTTATATATATATATATAGATTATATATATTATAATATATATGATATATATAATATATATATATATATAATATAGTATTAGTTTTAAAACACTTCATTCATTCGCTTTAGCGGGGTAGTGGTACGTGGCAGCCTTCCCTATTCATATTTTCCTTCATTTCGCCCTCACCCACCTCCTCCATTCTATTCTATCTCTCGCCACACCCTACCTTCCTCCACCCTCAACCCTCTCTCTTCCAGATTTTCTTTCTTCATCCATCACCTTCTTCTTGTCTCCCCCTTCTCTCCTTCCTATCCTCGCTTCCAAACTCTGCTAACCACCTCTGTTCCTGCCATTTCTCAGATGTTCCATCACCATCTAGCATTCCCTCTCCGCTCCTCCACCAAACCATTCTTCAATCACATCTCTCTCTTATAACCCTATTCCTAATCCTCTCTCTTTTACTAACCCACATACCCGCTCTCACCCTTTCATCTCAAACACTTCCAATTTCTCTTGGAACTAGCATTCAACCCCGCATGTTTTCACACCCATATGTCAACCGCGGATCAAAATTATTTTCAAACTACTTATCTTAAGTTATATGTGAATAAATACCCCTTTCCATAATTCCCGTCAGACCATCAATGCTCTCATGCCTCTCCTGACTCTGTGATTCTATCTCTTCCTTCTCCCTCCTTCCTTACAAATCCATCCTAAAATATCTGAAAACTTTTACTTCTTCTAATACTACACGTCCTCTCTAATCTCTAACCCCATCCCCTAATCTGTTTCCTCCTCAACACTAACATTTTACTCTTTCCTGGATTTATTCTTAAGACCTTTTGTCCCACACACTCTCCTCAAACGTCCTTCACCAAATACTACATAGCCCCCTTCTGAATTCTTCGCCCTCAAGGCAGATCATCCGCAATAGTATCAATGTTTCACTTTCCCATCTATCACGCCTATACATACAATTCACCCCTCTCCCTCACCTCAATCAATTTTCTCGAGAAACTACTCACACATATAAATAAATTGAAAAGCACTGGGAATTAAACAAACCCTGTATCAATGAAATATGATGTCCAGATAAACATACCCTGTCTGTTTCTGAAGCTGCAAATTCTTTGGACCATGAGACATTAAGGTTTCCTACGACACGCTGCTATTCTATAACACAGGTCCCTAATACCTTACCTAATTTACCCCCTACTCAATGTTCCTAGGACAATATAATTTCATCATATAGCTATATTAAGGTAGAATACTATTTAGATTTATATATTGTTATTAATAATATGATATCTATACTATATATATATCTATTCTAATATATAATAGTGAGAGGATTGTGCTTAATATAATCTATAATAACATATATATATACTAATGTATATATTTATATTATCATATATTTATATATAGATAACTATATATATATATATATTATATATCTATATATTATTTTATATATATATATATATATAAAGGTAAGTTATATATATATATATATATATATTAATATATATATTATATATATTATATATTATAATTATACTATTATCTAGATATAGTTATTTAAACAATAAAACGTACATCATGTTAAGTAAATTTCAGTTATAAAGTAAGTATATAGTATATACTACATATATAATACGACTATAATACTAGTATATATACTATTATATTATACATATATTATTATATATCTATATTATATTTTAAAGTATTTTATAGTAGTTATTAATATTTTTAACCCAGATTAGTATTAATAAAACTGTATTCTCTATATACTTATATACTATATATATCATGTATAGATAGAATGTAGTATAATATTATATATAAGTAGTATATATATATAATTCTTGATTAATATATTATATTATATTATCCCATTATTATACATAGTAATCGAATATATAATAATATGAGTAACTCTATATAATTGAGTACTGCATATTACATATTAATAGGTGATCGTCACACTAATACTATATATGAAATAATGATAGTTTTCATTACTAACTAATTATATAGGGATAGTGATAATATATATATTTATAAGAATATATATGAATTAATAGATTACAAAGCTTTGTATATTGTTATATTGGCCTACTTCAATGAATTTTGACCAACCGAGGCCTGCCACTCTTCAGATTGATATAGTCTCTATATATTATATATAATCCTAGTATATAATATAGATATATATATACGTATATATATATATAACTAATATATCTTTTATATATATCTATATCATTATATATATATCAGTGATTAATATTTTAGGGGGCAGAAGTATAGTATAGTATATATAATACATGTAAATCTCGTTTCTGGAAAACTTTTTAAATACTGGTGGATTGCGGCATATAGGTGAGAGAAACAGATAGTTTATTAAATCGACCAACAGTTTCGGCCGATGGACCGTTATCAAGGTCTTAATAAATTTAATTTTAAGCTATTAAAATGCTAAGTATTTTTATAAAATAATACAGTTGTACTTGGGATGCGACCAAAAATGAAGTAATAATATATAAACTTATAATAGTTAATAATATAATAATAATAATGTAAATAATGAATAATGTGATAATAATAATAAATAAATAAATATAATTAATACATAATATAATAAGTAATCATATATATAAGAATAATAATACTAATATATATATTGTAATTAATAGTAATAAAATTTCCATTATAGTAAATAAATAAATAAGAATAATAAATAAATAATAAGTATTAATAATAATAATAATAATGATAATGATAATGATAATGCTAATATAATATAATAATAATAATATTATATCAATTAATCATAATTAATATATAATAATAATAATAATATATAATATATACTAATATCTGCAATATATTAAATAATAAATAAATAGAACGAAATCACGATCTTAAAATTATAAAAATGACGTCAGTTAATAGTCATATTTAAATAAATATAGTATAATATATATACTATAGAATATAATTATGATATAATAATAATAACTAATCTAAAAGCGATAAACTATTAAAATGTTATAAATAATTAATATCTTAATTAATTATTATAATGAAATATAGTAAACAAATATAAAATATAATAATATACTCTATAATAATAATGACATAATAATAATAATGAATAATTAAAATTATAATAAATATATATATTAATATTGAGATTATAAATATGGTTATTATTTAATAATATAATAATATCATTAATAATAATATTATAATTATTACTATAATAATAATAGATAATAAATAAATAATAATAATCATAATAATAGATAAAATAATATAATAATAATAAAATAATAAATAATAATATATAATAATATACATAATAATAATAATAATAAGTAATTAATCTACTATGAGATAATAATAATAATATAATCAATAATAGCATAATATAATCAATGATAATAAAATAATATAAATATAAAATATACTAATAAATAAATAAATAAATAATAAATAATATATAAAATAAATAAATAAATAAATAAGCCAATTAATAATTTAAATAAGATAGTAATAAATAAAAATAAAAATAATTAAATAATAAATAATAAATAAATAAATAAATAATAAATAACAAAAACAAAAACACGATAATTAATAATCAAATAATACTAATATTTCTAAGTAAAATAATAATAAAATACAAGTGCAAATTATGATTATTAAATCAAATTCAAGTGAATAATACTTTGAAAAGTGAAATAAATTGTTTTGACGATAGTGCGTATAGTATCTGAATGGTTAAGAGCACTAGTGGATTAAGACTAATAAAAGATAAAGAGTTAATCGGGAAAACGGCTAAGAGGTGTGATGGAGTCATTATTTTGTTAACTTGACAAGGGGTGATACAACTATGTTATTTGTTGTTAGTGCTTATTTCAGTTGTTATTATTATTAGTTAATTTTTTTTTTTCAAGTAGTTAAAAGTATTATATTATATAGACCCAATTTTCTAATTTTAATGCTAAATTTTAATATTTTTTTCACGAACTGATGATGGTCACAAAGATATGGTCGATACGTTAGTGCGATTTCGTTACGAGTTTTTGTATCTTAGTTGTGTGTTTCGTAATAGCAAAATGCCAAATGCCTGTCAATTCGTATACTCAATCTTTCTTTATTTCTCTCTTCTCTAACTCATCATACTAGATTCTCTATATAATATAGCTTGTATATTATAGTTAGTGAACTATTAGTACTGTGTGTAATAATATAGGTCTATTAATATATATGCATAATCAATATCACTCGGAGTATATAGTTAATATATTTATATAATATATATATATGTATATATATAGCTTAAACTAGTACTTTTAGGTATATTATTATTATTTTCTACTGATGGATATATATATTTCATGAATA
>JABUQX010023566.1:15000-37500 GCA_015478945.1 Trachelipus rathkii
AATTATTTAAGCGATCAAAATTTTTGATTCCTTAAGTCTCTTAATAATAATAATAATGATAATAATAATAATAATAATAATTAATAATAATAATAATAATAATAATAAATAATAATAATATAATAATAATAAAAATAATAAAATAATAATAATAATAATAATAATAATAATAATAATAATAATAAAAATATGAAAAAAAAATTATTAATGAAAATGAGGAGACATGTTTGTGGTCCGTAACGATTTCTTAGGGCCAGTTGCCTTTTCTTCATATATGTATAAAATATTTAGACCAGGACTCTTAAATGTAATGTTTCCAAGTTTGCAGATATAGCAAATTAGCTACCTCATTATGAATAAAGATGATGTATAAATATTTGAAAAGATAAGAGGAAAGCTGTAACCGTGGATGACTAGCAAAAGTTCATTCCTTCTTTAACTAAATCTTTCTCTCCACATAATCCATGGTTCAATCGTGCTTGTTCTCTGCCATTCAGGCTAGAGACATTGCGTATCGGGTGGAAAAATTTTCGTTTTCCTATCCATTCTCGCCAATTTTCATTCAGCTAGAAATCGTTGCAGGGATACTCTTGGACGAGCAAAGCGGGCTTTCATCAAAACGAAAGTGCGTCTAACTTCTTTGTTCTCCTACTGACAAATCTTCTGGCCTCTTGCCAAAACATCTCTAGCAACTCTGTAAATCTCAATCTTCCTCTAATGTTCTGTTGTTAATCCTCCAATGAAGAAGGCCAATCTCTTCGGCCTCCTATTTTCACTAACTCAACCCTAGACGATTTTGGGCATATCTCTTCCTCCTCCTTCTCCCCTCAGGTGTCCTGTCTGTACCTGGATTACATTTGATCGGCTGCATAGGCCCCTGAAATCTATGAAGGATAGAAAGACGGGTGGCCCAGATGGCATTCCCCAAGCTTTTGAGGAGGGTGCTTCCTGCTATCCCCGCCCCTCGTTCAACATACTCTCTATGTCTCAATACTAGCACTTCCCTCAGTGTTTGGAAGCTCGCACATGTCCAACCCTATTCAGAAAAAAGAAAGCCGCTTCTGACCCTCTAACTATCGCGAATATTAGCTCTCATTGGTATTATATCTAAGATCTTTGAAACCCTTCTCAACTTCACTTCTTAGATTATCTGAAACTCATTCCCTTTTTCCTGATTAGCTAACGCTTCACGCTCGGTTTCTTCTGCGATATATTTCCTTTTTAAACGTATTATGTTTTCCGCCATTAGAACTACGGGAGAACTTGCGTGGGCCGCTTGACATATCCAACAGCATTTGACGAGTATGCACCGCGTCACTGGCCTCTCCAAGCACCCCTCCTTTGGGTTCCTCTTTCTCTTTGCTTAAATTATGTCTAGCTTTAGTTCAAATCTCTAAATATTGGCTGTTGGTTGATGGAGCGACTGCTTCTTCTTTTTCTGTCCAATAGTGTGTTCATCAAGTTCTGTCTTATCTGCCTACTATTTTCTTGCTTTTCATTTAATGATCTTCTCGTCTGCATATCTAACTCTATCCACTCATAGCCGATGACTCGACCCCTTATTCTTCAACTCATTTCAGTTCTGCTTTCTCTTTTACCTTCTAGATTTGCCTCTTGTCTTAATCTTTCCTATTTTTATCTGGATAGAATTTCCGGATGGGTCGTCTCAAACCTTGTGAAATCAATTCTTTAAAAACCCAAATCTTCTGAAAATCTCCTTCTCTAAAACGTATTCTAACTTTCCTTATCTCTTTCGACGTTCTCTCGTCTCTCCTGTTGACAAATATAAAAACAATCCTTGCCTTAACAAAAACAAAAAATGTCTTGGAACCTCATGTCACAACGGTGTAGGCTGGCCTTAAAGAAAACTGGAGTTTCGTTAGACTGCGAACTTTTTTCTCTTCTTCAAGTGCTCCAGCTATACAAGTCTCATCCGCCCCACTTTTTATGGAGTACTGTTCTCATATCGGTGGGGGCTCTGGCTTCAACCGCTTCTGGATAGGGCGAGTCAGAAGGCAAAAGGCTTATAAACTGTTCTTATTGGTGCTTTATCTCTATTCGAAAGCATCCCAAGCGGCAAGTGCTCAGAGGAACTCATTATCTTGCGTACCCACCACCTTTAACGACGCCCTCGTAGCACAAAGGAGAGTGTGTATTCTGTGTTGATATTCGTAATTAACTCCAGGCTAGTTCGCTGTGGTGCTTCCTCCCTTCCCGCCACCTCTGTTCTGTGGAATTCTTTTCCATCTTCTTATGTCCTGCTAATTTAATTTCCTCACTTAAGCCTTCGTCTATGCTTCATCTGCGTAATTTGAGCTAGAGGGTGAACTTTTGAGCGTACTACACCCCCTCCTTGAATAGGGCTCTGCCCGTGAGTGGTGTGACAACTGTAAAAAAAAATCCTTAGGTGGCAATGTGGCAAATGAACTAAATCCCTACTCACCCCATTCAAAACATCATCAGATTATCCCCAGAAAATTGCACTCTTCAAAATTACTCTCAGAGGACCAATGCCAACCACACATACTTTACTTATTCAACTAAATTTAACCTATAAGAATTCTAGCACTCACACACACAAAATCTACCATAGCTCTCTACCAACAAGTCACTCATCAGAATTGCAACTTTCTATCCCCCTCTCATTCCTTTCCCCAGCAACACAAACACAGTTCACCACCACACCACTCATTTTCCCCGTTTCCTTCCATCTTGTTCAGCACACTACAAATCAAATTTGCCCTTTCTAAATACATCCATCAACCTCTCTCCGCAACATTTATTCCTCTGACCATTCCATGTATCATACGACTTCATGCATTTTTCGCCGAAAAAGGACGCCGATGACGGCATCACGACCCTTCTCTAGCATGCATTAGCTTCTTGGCCAAAAGATAAGTAGTAGTGCCAGCCAACCCAAACTTACCACCATGCTTAGTTCCTTCTACGGACACGCAGGACATACGATCTCGGCAATTTTTTCCCCCCACATAGGATATAAGATAGGATGTCTGTAAGATGTTGTCTATAAGAGGGTGTGGATATAATTGTTATATGATATGTGGAATAAAAAATGTGTCTCTAGATCGTCTGGGAGGATGAGTTGGAAATGAACGCAGAACAGAAAGGCGAACCATTAGGCACTGATGTATACATACCTTAATTAAAAATGGCTATATATATATATATATTATTATATAATATATATTTATATAATATATATATATATATATATATATATAAATATTATATATATTATAATATATATAATATATATATATATATAATATATATATTAATAATATATATCAATAATATATATAATATATATATATAGATATATATATATTAAGTATATATATAATATATATAATATATATATATATATATATATAATAATAGTATAAATACTACGCGAGAAGCTTCTTTTTTGGGGACCGTGGATGGCTTAGTGGATAAAGACGCCGTTACTGTTACGCTCAGCGACGCGGAGTTCAGTGTTCGAATCCCGCTGATGAAGAGAATAAATCTTCTGTGACTTGCACTTTGATCGGGCTGATTGGGGGCCCTTGCGTTTGCTTCTACGCTAACTATAACTGAATGACTGCTTTGTTCTTTGGTACTCTCGACTTCTCCGATAAGTGGACTGTAACGTGACGGGATGAGCAGTTCATTCCTTCTTCGACTAAATCTTTTCTCTCATAATCCATGGTTCGATCGTGCTAGTTCTCTGGCCATTCAGGCTAGAGACAGTGCCTATCGGGAGTGGAAAAATTCTCGTCTCCTATCATCTTCCTAATTTTCATTCAGCTAGAAATCGTTGCAGGGTTTCTTCGACGAGCAAAGCGGCTTTCATCAAACGAAAGTGCGCTAACCCTCCTTCGCGTTCTCTACTGACAAATCTTTCTGCCGCTTGCCAAAAACATCTCTAAACAACTTCTGTAAATCTCTTTCCTCCCCTTATTCGATCTGATGGTTCTGTAGCTAATTTCTCCAACTGAAAAGGCCAATCTTTTCGGCCTCCTGTTTTCCTCTTAACTCAACCCTGACGATTCTGGTATTCTGGCATTCCTCCTCCTTCTCCTCTCAGGTTCCCTATGCCTCTTCCCTGTGATTACATTTGATTCGGTGCATGGCTCATGAAATCTACGAACGTTAGAAAGGCGGGTGGCCCGGACATTCCTCCCCGAGTTTTGAGGCAGTGTGCTTCCGTGCTATACCCCGCCCCTCGTTCAACTATATTCCTATGTCTCAATACTAACACTTTCCCCAGTGTTGGAAGCACGCACATGTCCAACCTATTCCGAAAAAAGAAGCGCTCTGAATCCTTCCAACTATTCGGCCCTATAGCTCTTAACTTGTAATTCTATCTAAGATTTTTGAAACTCTCCTCACTCTCATTTCTTAGACCATCTGGAATTCATTCACTTCTTTCGACGCCAGTACGGCTTTTCGACGCCTCGAGGTTCTTACGCGAGTATACTTCCTATCTACTGAATTTATGGTTTCCGCCCTAGGAACTACGGGGAGACTTGCGTGGTGGCGCTTGACATATCCAAAAGCATTTGACCGGGTTATGGCACGCGTCACTGCTCCCACTTCCCCTCCTTTGGCTTCCCCCTCCTTCTCTTTGCTTATTCATGTCTAGTTTTCTTTCAAACCGCTCAATATCGGCTTGTTGATGGGGCAACTTCTTCTTCCTTTTCTGTCCAATAGTGGTGTTCCTCAGGGTTCTGTCTTATCTCCTACTTTATTCCTTACTTTCCATTAATGATCTTCTCACTGCACCTGTCTAACATCTATGTCACTTATTATGCCGATGATCGACCCTTCATTCTCAACTCATTTCAATTCTGCTCCTTCTTACTTCTAGAATTGCCTCTTGTCTTAGAATCTTTCCGATTCTATTCTCCCTGATCTGGATAGAATTTTCGGGTGGGGTCGTCTGAACCTTGTGAAATTCAATTCTTTAAAAACTCAACTTTCTACAAATCTCCCTCTCTAAGACACCTTCCAACCTTTTCCTATCTCTTTCGACGTTCTCTCGTCTCTCCCTCTCGACAATATAAACATCCTTGCCATTAAACATAAACAAAAAAATGTCTTGAAACCTGACATCACAACGGTTGCTAGGCGGCCTCAAAGAAACTGTGATTCTGTTCTTGTAGGAGTACTCTCTCATTTCGGGGGCTCTGTTTCCCCGGCTTTTGGACAGGTCGAGTCAAAGGCCAAAAGGCTATAAATTGTTCCATACTTTCCAGTTCACTTGACCCTCTATATTTGCGCGCGATGTTGTGTGCTTTAATCTCTTTTCTATAGATACGCAGCGGCAGGTGCTCGAGGGAGCTTATCACTCGAGTAGTGTACCTCCACCTTTGCGTCGCCCTCGTAGAACTAAGGGTGCTGTATCTGCACATGAGTTTTGTGTTGATGTATCTAACTCCAGGCTAGTTCGCTGCGGTCCTTCCTTCTTTCCTGCCACATCTGTCTGGTGGAATTCTCTTCCAACTTCTGTGTTTCCTGCTGAATAATCTCCTCACTTTAAAGCCTGCATCTGTGCTCATCTGCGTAATTCTTTAGTTGTTGAACTTCTGAGCGTGAAACACCCCCTCCTGAATAGGGCTCTGCCCGTGAGTGTGGTGAACAACTGTTAAAATAATATATATATATATTATATATATATATATATAATATATATATATATATTATATATATATATATATATAATATATATATATATATATATATATATAATATTTGCAACAAATTGAATTTTTATAAATATATTATTTGAGTTTTTATTATCCAAAATTCTTAATATTTGTTCAATTAATCGGCAAAATAATCGGCAGAAATTGCCGATGACGATGACGATGACGATTGAAAAAAAATATGCCGATTTTTGCCGATGACGATGACGATGACGATTAATCTTCCCATCACAAGTATATCATATATATATATTAATATTATATATATATATAATATATATATATTTAGTATATATTATATATATAATAATATATATATATATATATAATATATTGTGAGATGTATCAAATAATCGCATGTTCTTCAATATTCGCATTCGCGAATATCTGAAAAAACTATTGGCATTCACATTCGCATTTGCGAATATTATAAATAAATAATTCGCATTCGCTTTCTCATTTGCCAATACGAATATGAATATACAACGGTCTGATGGAACTTAAAACATTGATGGCTTTTGTGACAAGTTTACTAATACCGATAGAGTTCGTGGCAGTAATTTGAGTCACACTTGAAGTCTAACAATATTGATAGACTTGTATCTTTATCTGTATCTTGTATCTTCTCTAGGTAATTTTTACCTAGGATCCGAACTAGGAATCGAATACGGGTACTAGTCATTCGATTCTGTCGCTTTACCGACTGATCCACGGTAGCCCTTAATGTCATCTTCATCATCCGGTGTGGTTTGGGATTACTTCAATATTGCATCCAAAGACATCTCAAAGTGCACACTTTGCGATCGGAATTATTCTCGGAAAGGTTAAGAAATCACGTAAGAAATTAGCACAAGGAAGAGGTAGATAAAAAAGATCTCCAAAACCAGCTTTAAGAAGGAGGCAATTTACTCCTGAAACCTGTATAGAGAATACAAAGATATGAACGCTGAAATAAAAAAAATGGATAGTAAAAATTTCAGAAATTTTAATGATGGGCTGTCTTCCGTTTTTTAAAGCTGAAGTTCTTGGCTTAGTATGGCTAATGAAAGGAGAGGTTCCTTTATATCCACTCCGTCAACAGAAAAACTACAGAGATATTTGTTTGAGAGAAAATATATAATTGCATTAAAACTAAAATTTCAGAAATAATAATAACTTCGGTAATTATATAACAGAACCGCTATATCACAGATTTTTATAAAAATCACAGCATAGACTCTAAAACAAATTATAATGAAGAAAATAAATTGGTGACTTCTTTAGGAAAAAATGTTACAGCCTTTCAAAGTTGTTAAAACTCCCATAGACTTTTTCATGTCGATCCCATCCAGGTTATGTCTCATTTTAGAACCTCTAGTTCAGGTTGTGATATGTTTTGTCAATATACACAGAGTAAATCTGTGTATACTCGACAAATCTTATCATAACCTGAACTAGGATGGTTCTAAAACGAACACGAGGCCCGTTAAATTTTTTTTTTATAACCCTATGGGAAAATTTTTAATTTTGAGAGGCTGTAACTTTTTTCATAAAGACGTCAGCTATTTTCGTTTTTTTTTATTCTTCATTATTATTTTTTTAAACTATATCCTGTGATTTAAAAAAAAATTATAAAAAAATCCTATGGGAAAATTCAAAACTTTGAGAGTCTGTAACTTTTTTTCCAAAAGACGTCACCCATTTTTGTTTTTGTTTTTTATTCTTCATTATAATTTTTTTAGATTCTATGGTGTGATTTTTATAAAAATTTGAGATATAGCGGTTCTGCTATATAATTACCATAACTTCTATTAAACAACCACCCAAGTTATTAGCCTTCTCCACCGCAACTGACTAGTCATGCCGTAAACAATGATTTCAAAAGACAAAAATTTGGGTTGTTCACTAAACCACTCAATAAACGTAACAAGGATGAATATTTCAGTGACGTATTTAACTGAATGCTGAAGAAGTTAAATGAAACCTATCTCCAGATGATGTTCACTGTGTCACGGGGGATGCTGGAAAAGCGTGTATATTACATAAAGAAAGCTATGTTTCTTTCTTGAGCAAACAATACAAAGTTCTTCAGTCATTAACTACACATCATTAGAAATGGTGTAACATCTTAAACATCAGTCAGCGATGCTCTCTCAAAATGGAGGTCAATTGTGGCACACTTAATAATTCGACCGTGCATCAAGAAGAACTATAAAGAAAGTACAGGATAGAATTAATGCTTCACAATTTTCAATAATACATGATGTTACCACGTGTTGGAACAACACTCTGCATATGATGATAAAGATGCAAGAACTTAATGTATATTTCTCCTTGTACTTCCCCTCTAATGATAAAATTAATGTCTTGACATCCCAGGACAATTTTATTCTAACCAACTGTATCACTGTACTTCAATCCTTTGAAGATATCACCATGATAATCAGCAAACACTCGTCATCAAGAGCGAACATAATTCCTCTCTTAACCACTCTGAAGGGGGTATCAGTATCCTCAAACAATAAAAGTCAAGAAATAAAAGTAATGAGAGAGAAGATATTGAGGAAAATTAACAAAAGGTTCGATTTCAGAGAGAGCAACGACTTGTATTTCATAGTTATGTTTCTGGATCCTATTAAGTTAAGTTAATTAAGTTAAGTTAAGTTGTTAAGTTAAGTTAAGTTAAGTTAAGAAGTTAAGTTAAGTTAAGTTAAGTTAAGTTAAGCAAAATTCTTCACTTCTCTGTGACCGACGTCATGAATGCAATTCGACATTACTGTCTGAGCAGGCATCAAAATCGTAAACAAATACAATTGGAAATTCAAGAAATATCAGAGGTTAGTTGCTCCAAGGCTACCCTTCTACAGCATGGTAATGGCTGTTAGGTGGGAAAACTTTCATAATGAAGTGAGTAATGAAGGGTGGAGTCGTCGACATAGGGGTGAATAAATAATGAAGTAATAGAGAGAGAGAGAGAGAGATCAGTAATGAAAAGTAGAAAAAAGCGTTGGAAATAGAACAGAACCCTGAGGAACATCACTATTAACAGTTTTCGCAGTCTTCAACAGCTGCTACAGACAAAACCGGATAGAAAGTCAGAGAGAAGCCCCACAGAGAGAAGGATTGATACGGAAAGGGAGAAGCGTAGAAATCAAAGATTTGTCCCAGACACTTTTAAAGGCTTTCAATATGTCTAATGTCAAAGCGAATGATTCGCCGAAATGGTTGATAACAGAGGACCAAGTATCAGAGAGATAAGAAAGCATATAATCAGCTGAGGATTCTTAACGAAAGTAATACCGAATTTCTGAGATATGATTTAAAGAATTGATGTTTAAAAATCTTCCTGTTAATATATATATATATATATATATATATATATATATATATATATATATATATATATATATATATATATATATATATGATTTTGATATATATATATATATATTTATAAGTTTATAATATATATATATATATATATATATATGGCAAAGTGTTTGAAAATTCTCTATCCTTCATGCAGATGTTTGAGAGATGGTGAGGGTAGAGAAACCTTACTTTTTGCAGTATAATTATCAATTCTTTGATTTTTAAGTTTTAACACTTTCAAATAGAAAATTTAATGCCCTTTCGAATGGTTTGTGTATTTTCAAAGGTTAAACATATTTTATTCATTATATACAGAGGTATATTGGTGGTGGTGGGGGGGTTCAATTTAAATATATTTTGGCACGTCATAGATGAAAAATCGCGATAATTTTTTTTATTATTCATCCAACATGTATGAAATTTTAAGAGCATGTACAAATGGAAAATATACACATTGCTTGTTTGGATTAATATTTCCGTATACCAAACGGATTTGCCGTTACTCATGGAAATAATTTTAAAATTTTTAAACTTAGTCCCTTGAGCAGCGTCAAAACAGTTGAGTATTCAAAATAAAATTTATCTATACATAATACGTGTTTCTCGCATCATTATATATACTCTAAAAAAATCAAATAATAATAAAATTTATCCTGCTTTTTCACTTTTGAGTTGGCAAAAAAAAATAATAATAATAATTGGAAGCATGTAACCTTTTTTAATTATTTTGAAATCAAATTTTTACAGCTTATATAATTCGATGAGATGCACATTTTTTTATTTATATCAATTAATGTTGGTTATGGGAAAATTTTTGAAAATATTTAAATATTTCCCATGAACGGGCATAACAATTGGGTATACAAAAAAAATTGATCTATTCAAAAAATCTCGCACAACTATATATGCTCTTAAATAGTTAAATTATCATATTGATCGGATCAACAATAAAAGGTTATTGTGGTTTTTCATTTTTTAGTTGCCAAAAGAAAATTCCTATAATCTGTAACATATAACTTTTTTTAAGCTCATGTCGATTATCTGCCTCCAGTTAAGCTCAAGTCATTTTTTTTTTAAATCTATGTAATCGAATAAAGTGTTGAAAGCTCTCTTTGTGCCACATGAGGTTTTTTTTTTTTTTTTTTTTTTTTTTTTTTTTTTAACAACGCAGAGTGAAATAAATTTTAAATATAAAATTAGATTACATTATATATAAGTTAAGTAAAGGTTATGGGTAATAGTTCGGTTTAAGGTAATGTGTCAGATATCGATATTTTAGAAAAGATAATCGATTTTATAATAATCCCACCATGCAACGTGCCAAGTGTTCCCTCAAAATAATTTAGTATTGGAATGGTTGGTAATGATTTTTTATTTTAGGTAAAGAAAAATTAAAAATTTGATTTGCTATAAAAAGAACTTACTTTTTTTGAGTTTTTGAGCTTCAAATTGATTTATTTTCAAATTCATTTTATTTAATTTTTTAGTTTATTTCGACGTAAATATTTATTATTTGTGTCCACAATAAGTGTTGTATATATATATATATATATATATATATATATATATATATATATATATATATAATAACTATATATATATATATATATATATATATATATATATATATATATATATATATATATATATATATATATATATATATATATATATATATATATATATATATATATATATATATATATATATATCTATACCTATATATATATATATATATATATATATATATATATATATGGTCGAACTTTTTAATGCTCACAGTATGTAACTAGAAAACGGCAGATCCTACAGTAAAACAAATTAAATATTTGAATCAGCCGAAAATTATAAGGATGGGTTTAACTTTTTTTTTTTTTTTTTTTTTTGGCTTATTCATCGAAAATATTTTAAAAATTATTTCCCCCATTTAGGGGCTCGAACCGACGGGGGATAGAGGCGGAGGAGATGGTCGGAGGAACCCCCGCGACACCCAAGACCAAGAGCAGGGGTTCGAGTCATCCCCGGAGAGGATTAGTCCCCGTCGTCCACCGGGGCCAGAGAGACCCCGACTCCTGCCATCTTGCGGTTTACCCTATATTCTTTAGTTAAAAAAAAGAATAATTTTACTTCAAAAACACTTTGGTATTACTTTAACTAAAGGAATACCATAGGGTAAACCCGCAAAGATGGCGGGAGTCGGGGTCTCTCGGCCTCCCGGTGGACGACAGGGGGAGTACTAATCCCCCTCCGGGGATGGTCTCCGGACCGACCCCCGCTCTTTGGTCTTTAGTGTCGCGGGGTTCCGACCATCCTCGGGTATGGCTCTGTCCGTCGGCCGGCTAAATGAGTATTTTAAATATTTTCGATGAACAAGCAAAAAAAAAAAAAGTTAAATCCCATCCTTAGAGATTTTCCGCTGATTCCAAATATATAATTCAAATTTTTATATTAGGAGCTGCTGGTCCTAGTTACATGCTAATGACGATATATATCTTATATATATATATATATAATATAATAATAATAATATATATATATATATATATATATATATATATATATATATATATATATATATATATATATATATATATATATATATATATATCTTATATTTATATTTATATATATCCTAGAACTGTGATAATAATAATAATAATAATAATATATATATGTAATAATAATAATATGTAATAATAATAACAGATATAATAATATATATATAACAAATATACTACTATAATATTAATAATAACCAATAATAATAATAATATATTCAAATGTTTGAATTTTATTAAATTTTTCATAAATTTTATTTTAAATAACACATTTAAGTTAATATATACGTAACTATATAAACAAATATTTCTTTTTTGAAAAATTATTTAATGTAACTTTTGCCAAAGCCAGTGCCACTCTTACGTGTTCGAACAAACCCTATTTTATATATGGGTAACAACAATATCCAATAACCTACGATTATCGGAAAAAACAATCGATATTTGATAACATTACCTCAAACCGAACTATTACCAGGTTATGTTAGAGTTTAGTTAGTTTACATAGATTTAAACTATATATACGTTAAGTAAAGGTTATGAGTTTAGTTAGTTTACATAGATTTGAACTTTTTTTAAAAATATTTTTAGAGGTGTGAAGCTGCTTTAATACTAAATTAATACGCATTTTCACCTCAATTTTATTATTTGTGTTCGAATTCATACAATCGATATGTATTTGGAGGGGGAGGCAGATAATCGACCTGATCCCTTTTTTATTATTCATCTGATGCGAATAAAATTTTTACTGCTTGTATAACTTAGGGAGATATACATTTTTTATTTATATAAGTTTTACGTATGCCCAAAGGTTTTGCCTCTGCTTACGGGACAAATTTTTAAACTTTTGAAATTTTTACCATTAGCAGCGGCAAATTCGTTAGGTATACAAAACAATAATCTAAAGAAACAATATGTATTTTTCCCTAATTATACACTCTCTAAAAATTTGGCACTGATCGGATGAATAACAAAAAAGTTATCACTATTTTTAATAACGAATAATTTTTTACATGTAAATAATCATAAAACTTACTATAATTCAATCTATTAGCACGAAATTAAATTTTCAACTGGTATAAATTTTATTGTTATAGGTTATATACAAATGAATTTGCAAAGTCTCTATAACTTTCCAATAACTTTGTGACATTTTTCTCAAATGTAATTTTAGTATACATCGAGATGCTACTTTTTTTTTTTTTTTTTTTTTTAAATACAGAATTTCATGAATAACGGGCAGGGCCCATTTCGATGAGGGTACAGAAAATAATAATAATAAAGAATAAAAATATCTAGATTTATTTCATTCTATCTTCATTAGTCTTTAGCTTCCTTTTATTCTTTTTCTTAGCAACCTTTTCCTGTTGCACTATATTTTGATATATGATTTATGCAAATATAATAACTTTTGGCAAGTTTTGGAAAAAAATTTAGTTTAAGGGGGGGAAAAAAATTAAAATTTTCCCCAAAAAAAAATAAATAAAAGAAATTATCCATATACTGCAGTAATGTTTGACTTATTATATTAAACACCTGAGAATGACATAAATGTTAGCGAAATCCGTTTGCAAATATCTTCTGTAGTTCAGCAAAAATTTACTATTAAAAGTTGCTGATTAAAATTCTAATTCATGACATTTGGGGAGAAATTACAGAAAATTAATTGACATTTTGAAACTGTCCTCGACTTAAATGTTGTAGAGCAATTTTTCCTCTTTCGAATGTTGTAAAATACATTCCAAAAATGTTTTTAAAAATTTTTTACCCTAAAACTCACTTTAGGAAGAAAGTTCCCTTACTCAAATAGAGCAATACCTATGAGCTGTGAATACACATTCGCACACACAAATACTCTCTCTCTCTCTCTCTCTCTCTCTCTCTCTCTCTCTCTCTCTCTCTCTCTCTCTCTCTCTCTCTCTCTCTCTCTCTCTCACATACACACACACACACACACACACACACACATATATATATATATATATATATATATATATATATATATATTTATATATATATATATATATATATATATATATATATATATATATATATATATATATATTTTTATTTATATATTTTTTACAGCTTTACAACCGCTCCCTGGAAGGTTCAAGAACCTGTCAGCGGGACCAGCACTCTTCTGAACATTCCTCTATCTTCCAAAACTCTATCTTCCCTCAGATCCTGCACCGACGGCAATCCATGGCTTCTCAATGAGTCCTCCACCGAGCTTTCCCATCTCTTCCTAGGACTTCCCCTTGTCTCGTTTCCTCCGATCTCCACTTCTATCTCTTCTTGGCCACTCTCTCCTCTTGCATCCTCTCCAAGTGTCCCCACCACCTCAATCTGGCTGCATCCATCTTATTTAATATAGCCTTCACTCCAACCTCTTCTCTTATTCTTTCGTTTCTCTGTCTGTCTCTTCTAGTCTTTCCCATTATAGCTCTCAAAACGTACATCTCCGCCGATTGTATTCTACTATCCTCTCTTGTTGCCGTACTCTATGTCTCTGCTCCATATAATAAAATCGGTGTTAACACACCTTCAAATATCACCCTTTTCACCTCCAAACTCATTTGTCTATCTTTCAATATGGGATACACTGCTCTTACTGCTCCCCCATACTGAGCTATCCTTCTTGTGATCTCTTGTGCATTTCCTCCCTCTCTTCCAAATAATCCACCCAAATACTTACATTTATCCTCCATCTTTATCTCAGTCCCCTCCACCTCTATTCTCAATCTCTCCATCCTTATCCTCTACTGACTACCATGATCTCCGTCTTTTCTGTGTTTATAGTCAAGCCGGCCTCTCACAGCCTGTTGGCAAAACATATCACAACCTCTCTCAACCTGTCTCCCTCTTCGCTCCAGCACGCCAAGTCATCCGCATAAGCCAAACCACCATCCAAATCTCTGAAATCTTCTCTCACCTTCTTTATCACTACATCCAGATACGATACAAACAAAATTGGTGACAACACGCTTCCTTGTTTAATTCCTGTTCTCACCTCGAACCATTCCTTATTCTCATATTCTGTTCTTACATTATACTTACTATTCCTGTTCAAACTCTCCAGAGCTCCTCTCAACTTTCTACCCACTGCATATTCTCTCTCCAGCACTCTCCACTATACATATAATATTATATACGTTGCTATTCTTTGGAAATCTGGTTTTTATAATAAAAAACAGAACCAATGCTCTGAACATTTTGGTGGAATACAATAAAAATCTTGATGAGTTTTGTTTTATTTAATACAAACTATTTATTTGAAATCCGAATTAAAAAACTGTTCTGGATAAATATGGTGAAATCTTGTCGTCTTTTCGGGAAACAGTAATTGCCATCTTCAAGACAAACATACAAACATGGTAATAATTTTTAGGTAACTTGTTGGTAAAAGGCAGTTGAAGTCAATATTATAGCACTATTATAATTACAAATTCTATAATTAGAACAGTTGCACATAATAGATATATTATACTGTGAGTTGCAGGTGAAACGGACTGCTATCGTTATTAAGTGATGGTTTAAGACTGGCTATGTGAATTGATTCTAAAATTTTCAGATCAAGTTGTTAGTTGGTTTGTGAAAAAATTGTAAAGTGAGTCATATATAAATATTCCTTTGGTGTTTGCACGAGCACCTATTTTGGCAGCACTCAGCGCCAACTCTCTGTCAGGGCTGATGAACATAGAAGCTGCTTGGTTAGAACCGGTACATATTTTACATCCCCCCCCCCTCCAGAATTAGGAACTATAGCTTCAATAGAAATCACCCCATAAGTCTATCTCACTTTACAGTTCTTTCACAAACCAACCAACAACTTGATCTGAAAATTTTAGAATCAAGTTATCTGCCAGTCTAACCATCACTTAGTAGCTGCAGTTCGTTTCACCTGCAACTCCTGGCATAATATAACTGTTCTGGTTACTGGGTTTTAGATTTGATAAGGGTAAGCCCGACTTCAAAGCTCAAACTGATGCTGAAATCGATTTCACGTCACTTCTCGTGAATCAAAGTGATTTATTATATCCAAGATATAATTTTTATTTAAAACCCAAAAATTATAACAATGATAATAATTAATCTTTTTGAAATCATATATTCGGTGATGATTCTATTATTATTATTATTATTATTATTATTATTATTATTATTATTATTATTATTATTATTATTATTATTATTATTATTATTATTATTATTATTATTATTATTATTATTATTATTATTATTATTATTATTATTATTATTATTATTATTATTATTATTATTATTATTATTATTATTATTATTATTATTATTATTATTATTATTATTATTATTATTATTATTATTATTATTTATATTATTATTATTATTATTAATTATTATTATTATTATTATTATTATTATTATTATTATACATAGAATATATATATATATATATATATATATATATATATATATATATATATATATATATATATATATATATATATATATATATATATATAGAGCTATAAGTTTATTCTTATATATATATATATATATATATATATATAGTGGGGGTACGACTTTGACAACCAAAATGTTGCAAGAGGATGTTGCAAAGCCAAATGTGGAACATTTTGCAACATCCGGTTTTACAGGCTTGACGTGACAAAGATGGTGTTTCCAAGATCTGTGAGACCGTTTTTGACACCTGGAAGACCGTTTTCGGAGGTTTCGAACCCCCAAACCGACAGGAAATTCAAGTCATGTCCGCAGTTGACTGGAAATTTCATCAATTCATAGACTTTGGCACTTCGATGTGTGTCATAGTTAGGGGTTTCTAAGGTCGGTAAGACCGTTTCTGAGGTCAGGATGACCGTTTTCTGAGTTTTTAACCTGAACTTAGTGGGTTTGGCCCCCAAAAGGGAGTTTTTGGTTTTTAGAAGGTTTTAAATAATGACTAGACCACTTCTGATGATTTCAATCGATTTATTAAGGTCTTCTACCCCAAAATCGATATTTAAATCGTCTCTCTATGTGCTCTAGAAGGAGTATTGCAATGCAATTGCGTTGTTGTGATAATCACTAATGCCATTCCACCAATCACAATGCCGTATTCCTCTGACTTCACTAAGCATCACCCCTTTTTACTTCCCCCTCAATTTAGGGGAGTTCTAGTTGACGTATCCCCCTCAAACTTGCTACCCCAACAGCTTGTAGTGTCATCTTGCCTGAGCCGGGTTTGCAGGCCGCAACGCTGATCCAAGGGGGATGCTAAGTCACTCAAGAAGGAAATGGCCGTAGGTAGGCAAAAAATAAATAGCCAACAGGACTCGGCTAAGGAATCGGAATTAGAGAAGAGGACGGACCCTGAGATGGTTCATGTGCTGGAGCATTGAGCTGAGGCCGGAGCCGGAGCCAGAAGAAAAGCACAGAGTGTGCAGAAGAGGAAGATGGAGGAAGTATGAAGAAGGAATAAGAAGAAGTACTCATGTGCTGGAACATATGAACAACCATTGCCGGAGCCTTAATCGGAGCTGGTTCTGGAACTGGTGCGGGGCTGAGTTAGCAAACATACGCATAACAACTCAATAGTTGTGTTAATGTATATGTTTATATTGAAGTAGAATCCGAATTTGAGGGTTTCAAAACCCTCATTGATGTCAGTGATTGGGAGTTCAAACGAAAAGCACAGAGTTCATAAGAGAAGAAGAAGATGAAGGAACTATGACGAAGGGTGATTCCAAAGGAATCAGGGCAGTAAGGACCCCACATGAGATGGGAACCGAACGAAGCTGGATTTTACCCTTAAACTGAAATTTAATGGGAAAAGCAGCTATTAATTACGTAGATGATCGCTATAGCAACCGCCAAATGTTTTACAAAATATGAAACTTAGCACAAAGAGATTATTAATTATACGGTCACTATTAATTTATAATTCCTAAAATGATCACTATATCAGCCCAATGTTGCACAAAATATGAATCTTAGCACAACGACCTTGTTAAATATACGGCTACTCTCTAACTATTTGCAGCTCGACCGATCTTTTTTAATACAGTGACTAACTTAATCTATCTTTACTTAAACGCACTTAACATGCCAAAATATCATTGTCTAACGTAACCTAACTCAACATACTATCTTGGTTCATATAACATATTAATTAATGCATCTCTCTCTCTCTCTCTCTCTCTCTCTCTCTCTCTCTCTCTCTCTCTCTCTCTCTCTCTCTCTCTCTCTCTCTCTCTCTCTCTCTCTCTCTCTCTCTCTCTCTCTCTCTCTCTCTCTCTCTCTCTCTCTCTCTCTCTCTCTCTCTCTCTCTCTCTCTCTCTCTCTCTCTCTCTCTCTCTCTCTCTCTGCACATTATCCTATCTGACGCAACTAAATTTTCTTAACTCCTCTAGGTATATCTAAGCTGGCGTCACCTGATGTACTTACATGAACGGGCTTTTTACTGTACACATGTCTATTTCAACTCTAGCATGTGCATTCTTTCATTTCTATAAGTAACTCGTGTTCGTCTATATGCTGTACATAAACTATTATATTTTTTTTGCATGACGAAACATCCTCACTCACCAGGAATTATATCACATCTAGTCTTTCCAACAACTGATCCTTATCACTGTGCTTCATAATGAATAACGTCACTGCAATTTGAGGTACTAATTGGTTCAATACTGTCAATCCCAGGTTACGAACGACGAATAAACATCAGATAAAGTGTCAGAGGTACAAAGTCCGTAATATTTTCAGTTTCATACCATGTGTCAGTGCATGAAGACGGCTCTCAATGGTTGATGATAGATGAATATTATATATATATATATATATATATATATATATATATATATATATATATATATATATATATATATATATATATATATATATATATATATATATATATTTATTTTTTTATATATATATACTAATAATATATATATATATATGTATATATATATATATATATATATATAATATATATATAATATATATATATATATATGTATATATATATATATATATATATATATATATATATAATAACAATAATAATAATAATATATATATATATATATATATATATATATATATATATATATATATATATAAATATAAATAAATAAATACATATATAAATATAAATAATATAATATAAATAAATATATATATATAAATATATATATATATATATATATATATATATATATATATATATATGAATTATGTTTATATATATATATATATATGTATGTATATATATATATATATATATATATATATATATATATATATATATATATATATATATATATATATATATATATATATATATAGTTATTTATTTTTATTGCTGGTGTCGTTTGTTGCTATTTATTATTCACAAACACACATACCTACACACACATTAATTATAGAGATACTTTACTTAATACATTATCTAACCAAACCTTAAACTAACTTACTGATCACATAACTGTTATTTCTGTAACGTCATCCATCTGTGCTCCGTTTTTTTTATGTCTTATTTTTACATTTACATTTTGTTTAAAGCTTTTTAGATTTATTTATCTTATGTTATATTTTGTTTAAAGTTTATTTATTTTATAAATTTTATTTATTTGTTGGGTCTTTATTATTTTATAAGTGTTATTTTTTTAATTCTATTTTGTTTAAAATTTCATTAATTTACGTTTTATTTAATTTATAATTTTATTTTAAATTTATATTTATTATTTTGTAAGTTTTTATTATTTGTTTTAAGTTTTTATTATTTCATAAGTTTAATTTTGAATTTACTGTTTATGTTTTCAGTTTTTATTTAGTTCATAAGTTTTATTTTGTTTGTTAAATTTTTATTATTTTTTAAGTTTTATTTTACAAGAATTATTTTGTTTGTTTTTTCCAATTTTAAAAATTATATATTTATAAAAATTTTATTTATTTTTAAAAAAAATTGTTTTAAAACTTTTTATTTATAAAATTTTATTTATTTTATTAAAAAAGTTTTTAAAACATTATATTTGTACTAAAGAAAATAAATTTTTAATAAAAATAAGTTTTACAAAAAATAAATTAATTAAAAATTTTAATATTTGTAAAAATAAATACCTTTGGTAAATGAAGATTTATACATAGTAAAGTTTAAATTAATTTTACATATTTATTGGGATTAATAAAATTCAGGGAGATTAATATAAAATATATTAATAAACTTAATCAGTCATAGATACGGATGTATGCATTCAACTATTGATAACACTCCATGGATCCCAAATTTCCGGCCACTTCTTTTGCCAAGCTGCAAATACTCAATAAACCTATTGTAAATTTTTATATAAACCTATTAGGTTTAAAGCCAACAACAATTTCTTGAAACATTTGCATAAATTATAAATATATAGGCATATTTTGCCTGTTTATATATTTATTTTAATTTTAATTGTAGCCTCTTAATAAAAAATATAACCAAAAGAGGGCTTAGAGCAAACTAAACTATGTACTATATAAGAACCAATAAGTTTGAAATTTAATTTGAATGATAACTAGATCTCAAGTTTAGGATCAACTAATGAAAATAAAATACAAATGGCATTTTGATTTTTTTTTATTTGGTAAATTGAGCAATAATTTTTTCATTAAAAAATTGCTGTATTATTAAGCCACCATCAGAATGTCTTTCAGTATTATTTATAGAATAATAAATTAATTCTTAATCTTTATTTGAAAACCTTCTCTCTGCTATCAGCCATTATTTTCAATATCCAAAACAGTCCATTTACAAAGCATGTCATTCCATTTTTGGATCATTATAACTAGTATATAGAGCATAAATTTTCATATTAAAATCATCAAAATTCACCACTCTCAATTTTAATCTACTACCTAACTTTTAAGTCTTATCTCGTTGTCAAAATACTTTCCATCTTTTATGTAACTTTTTCTACGGTACCATCAAAACATTCTACATATTTGTCCAATAAACTAAGATATTTAATAAAATGCGAATATTATAAATGCAAACAGTCTCTCACATACGCACCAACAATAAACCCAAGAGAAGTTAGTAATATTATTATAACAGAAGGGATATTATTATTTTACTATCTACACAAACTACATGAGTGGTGAACAGGTAATGAAGCTACAAACCTCGCATTTATTACCAGAGCTATAATAAAATAATCCACATGTCCACTCTAGCGTGCTCTTCAATTCAATTTGTCTGTCCAAAGCATAGTTATGGTTTTTAAACCTATTAATTATAGAATTTAAGTTTTAAATACTGATTTTTGAGCTTAATTTATGGTGACTAAACTAATAAGCTGGTCATGTTACTGTCGATTCTAACTGATTTTTATTAATAATTGTAACTTTACTGCAGCAGGACAAATGTTCCTATAGGTAAGTTGATTTGTGAATCTGAAAGCCTTTCACCTCTAATTAGACTAATAGAGGGTTATCTTTTTCCACGACACACATAATTTACATTTTTTCAAGCTATTCAACTTTTGACAATAAAATGATAACATAGAAGACTTGCAATCAAATATTATTCTAAGGCTTAGCCACTTGTCTCTCGTATTTAGAGAGCATGAGAGGTCATGGAAAATATTAATTATTCTGGTTGGGTGGTTATCTTTGTTAACATCAGTTAACCTCTAAGAAAATCTCATTTCTATTATTTGCACAGGAACATATAGTCTAATTCTTATTGGTATGATACAATATATTAATATCTAACTTCTCTTAGTGTTATATAGAGGAATCATTTTTTCTTGAGGAAGAGGCAATGTTCTTACCACTTAGTTGGACATGCATGTAGCCAGTGCTTTTGCTTTGTCTTCTTCAGACAGCGATCCTTTAGAAATCTGACGATCCATGATTTTGCCGATGGTTGCAACGCCTTCCAGATCGAGAAGGTGCTTAGCATCGGTGAGCAACTCTTTTATAATAGTGAAGTTAAGGCTATCCAACACCTTCGTACAAACCATCATTAAATTTAATCATTTTTATTAAATTTAATGGTGTCGGATGACAGCTGGTGTATTCATCCTTAAAATGGGCAATATTTTATATTCTCCATAAGAACTTTGCCATATACGTTTTAATTCAACTCACATTGTTAACATTATTTTAACCAAGTAGATTATCAAAGTACCAGGTAATTGTATGTCGACTAATAGAATCTAGAAAAGTGGAATATTTACATATATGATAATGTAATATTATAATATATATGGTATATTACTACTAGTTAAATATATGAATATGTTATCATAAGGTGTGAGTCATATATTATATACCTCTCTCATTTTATATTTAAGTATTTCTTTTCATTAATTACATAATGACAGTATTATATTTAGAATATTTAATAATATATATAAGAGTGATAATACTAACTAGATATAAGTATGCAATATAATAAACATCACCATGAGGTGAGGATTTCAATTTCAAGAAATACATTATACATATTTAACGTTAGTAAAATTGAAAATTTAATTTAATAATAATAATAGTATTAAATAGTAAAAATAAAAGAATGAGCATTATAAAGTAGTAATATATTCCTGATACTATATAACAGAGGTAAGATAGTGTAGAGTTATGTAGCATTGACCTTCTTTTAAGTCAAAACTCTAGAAGAGGTGTGGATAATGATTTTCATTTTCTTTCAGCCTCTTGATTAACGTGAGCTAGAGTTAAGTATATTATATAATTATAATTATTATAGTGATAGATAATAGTGATTATAACTATATAATGTGCTTAAGGTAGTTCTGGTATAATAAAAACAGTAAGCATAATATATTATATATATAATAACATTGATACCTCCAATGAGGATAGAATGTACAGTGAGCAGGTGAGAAAATGGGAGA
>JABUQX010023566.1:40000-43267 GCA_015478945.1 Trachelipus rathkii
ATATATATACTATATATATATTATATATAATATATAATATATATATATATATATATAGTATATACTTTAATTTGTAGTATTAATGCATTCTTTGTTTGTTTCCTATATTTGCCTTATTATATATATAATAATTATAATATTAATATATAATATATATATATATGTAATATATATATATATATATATATATATTATATATATATATATATATATATATAGTATATTATATAATATATTATATATATATATATATATATATATATACTCCTGGGGAGAGTTAACCCAACAGGCGTGCCCTAAGGTGGCGGATGGGGGAGGACCCTCTAAGGAGGGTAGCTCCGAAATATAAAAATAAGGAGCCGTGGACCAAAACTGCAACCAGGACAGGCCTAGCAAGCCGCTGGCGAAGTAAAAATGCTCAAGAGTAAAAAAAACTCCTGTTTTGCCTCGGAACCACGGACTGATTAGACGGAGACGACCGCGCGACAGAGGACTTGAAAACGGAAATCCTTCCAGGAGAGGCCTTAGAGCTACCCTGAATGTTGGAACCCTTAGGGGTAAGGAGGAGGAGATGGTGGAGCTGATGCTGGAAAGGAAGTTGGATATTTTGGGAGTCTGTGAAACCAGACTCATGGGAAATGGAAGCAGAATAATATATAATAACTGTCAATGATGTACAGTGGTGGGGAGGTGCACAGACATGGAGTAGGAGTAATTTTGACCGAAGAAATGGCGCAGAGAGTAGAAAGTGTGGACTATGGGATGAAAGAATGATGATGTTTTCGATCAAAATGGAACAATGGTATTAGTGTTGTACAAGGTTATATGCACGCACAGGGAAAGAACTGAAGCTGAGAAGGAAGAGTTTTATTTCGGAAACTGCAAGAAATTAAAAATAGGGCACCATATGCGGAAAGAATAGTGATAATGGGAGATTTGAATGGACATGCTGGAACACAGAGAAGAGGTATGGAGAGTGTCATAGGAGCCTTCAGCGTTGGCGAAAGAAATAGAGCTGGAGAGAAAGTGATAGATTTCTGCTTGCAGAATGGATTGACGGTTATGAACACCTGTTATAAACATAGAGAAAGTCAAAAGTGGACATGGTAAGATGGAGCAGAGAAAGGGTTGGTTACTATGTGGAGAAATCCATGATAGACCTGATACTGACTAATAAAAAGGAGATTTAGAGATGTAAAGAGTGTACCATCCGTGCGTGTCTGGAGATGCAGACCATCGTATGGTGTTGGGGAAGATGATGTTATTACAGAAACCTACTTTCGGGCATCCAAAAATGAGAAAGAGAGTGCAAATAGAAAAGAACAAAGAGAGGCAGGATGTAAAGAGAACTATCAGCGGCAAATAAGAAACAATATGACAAAAGCAGAAGAGGAGGACAAAGTGTTAAGGAGTGATGGGAGACACCTTTAAAGGTAAGCGGTGGGTAAAGAGCGCAGAAGGACGAGTGGGAAATATAAAAAGGTGGAGGAACAAAAAGAAGAAACACCATGGTGGACGGAAAGTGTGTTAAAGCTGCTGTACAAGAGAAGATGAGATGTTTTAGGAAATGGATAAAAACGAGAAGGTGAATTGAGAGAAGAGAATATGTAGAGGCTCGGCGAAAGTCTGATAGAGTAAAAGGATTGGAAAAGGAAAACACGCTGGGAAAAAAAATCGGAAACGAGTTGGAAGAAGATGTAACAGGCGTAAGAAAGCTGGTCATTAATATAGCAAAGAATTACCAGGAAAGCTCGACAACCAATGACGAGCCTAAAAGGACGAAAAACGGGAGCCCTAAATAGTAAACGCAAAGAGAGATTTGAAGAGAGGTGAGGATTCTTCTTCGAGATGTTGTACAATGTGGAGGGCGTAATGGAGGAGAGACTTGCGAGAGCCTAATTTGTTGGGGGCTGGGGGAGAGGAGGAGTGGCCGATCACGGAGGAGGAGATGATGGTGGCGTTGAGAGGTATGAAGAGTGGGAAAGGCGGCGGGAGAAGATGGAATATTTGCGGAGATGCTGAAGGAAATGGGAGTTGAGAAAGGGACTAAGAACGGATGTTTAAAACTCTGATGATCAGGTGTTGGAGAGATGAGGTGGTGCCTGGTGAATGGAGTTGGGCAACAATCTGCCCATATATAAAAAAGGAGATAAAACAGAATGTGGAAACTATAGAGGGATTGCATTAATGTCACATCCTGCGAAGACCTATGAAAGAATATTGGAGAGAAGACTGAGAGAGGTGGTGGAAGATAAGCTAGAAGAGTGGCAACATGGTTTCAGACCGGGAGATCGACTATAGATCTGGTGTTTGCTTTGAAGATGATAAGTGAAAGATTGGGAATTTAATAGAAAAACATATGCAGCTTTTCGTAGACACTAGAAAAGGCTTTTTGATAGAGTTGCAAGGGAGTTATTCGTGGACGGGACTGAGAAGAATTAGAATATGGAATACTGAGAAATTGCTAAAAAGCAATAAAAAGCACTTATGTAAGACAGTAAGTGCAGAGTAAAGACTATGTCCGGTGAGGAAAAATGGTTTAATGTCACACGGGGGTGAAGCCAAGGGAGCGGTGCTCTCCAATTCTGTTAATTATATACATGGACAGTTGTGGGAGATCGGTGAGGAACAGAGTGGAGAATGAGGTGTTTGGATACGTGGATGACTTGGTTGTTGTTTGCACAAAAATACAAAGAGAGACTGCTGCAAAAATTTTCATGGAGGTTTGGGAAGAGGAGTTGGATGAGAGGGGTATGAGGATAAACGGAGGGAAGACAGAGGTTGATGTTGATACGGAGTAGTGGAGATGTCCTGGAGGTAACCAGTTTGAGTGGAGAATAAGACTGAACAATACACGGACCAGTTTTAAATATTTGGGGGTGCCAACTTATAGTGAAGGCAAAACGACAGAACAAACAGCAGGGCATTGTCGAATGTTGGAATTAAAATTAGAGAATTTGGGAAATTTTTTTATGGGACAGTGTACGCAATGCTGTTCCCATTGTTGAAGGATTGAGAGGCAGTTTCGAGACGAAGGTCAAGATGGGTTGATGTACACAAAGTATATATAGCAGACCGCAGACAATTATTGATTGTATGGGCATCGAGAGCCGTATCGATTCGGTTGTTTGTGTCGTAGCACCATTTGCATGGGCCTCTTAAAATACGCCGGAGTGAGAGCAAAGAGCAAGTTGGAAGGCATGGCGTCAGTGCGATGCGCGTGTGCGAACTGATCCATTGTAGGAGTGACAAGAGAGAGACAGGAGG
>JABUQX010023567.1:0-14187 GCA_015478945.1 Trachelipus rathkii
AGCTTATATATGTTGTTATATGTGTAATGGCAAAGAAATCTATAATTGTTATAATATGTATTCATGTTAGATCGGTTTCATATAATAATTTTGGGCTCCTAGGTTTTAGGCAGGTGTTTGAGGTATCTCCTTTAAACAACTGTAAATATTTTACAATTTGATTTAGTGATAAAGCGTAGTAAAGCTTATTTACATTGTTATATGTGTAATAGCAAATGAATCTACATTTGTTATATGTATTCATTTTAGATCAGTTTCAGATAATATTTTTGGCTCCTAGGTAACTTAGGAATGTGTTTTAGGTATCTCCTTTGCACTACCATAAAAAATTTACAATTTGATATAGTGAAATAGCGTGGTCAAGCTTTTTTATATTGTTTGTGTAATAGCAAAGAAATAAAAATTTGTTAAAACATGTATTCATGTTATATCGGTTTCAGATAATAATTTGGGCTCCTAGTTAATTTAGGCAGGTTTTTGAGGTATCTCCCTTAAACAACCGTAAATAATTTACAAATTGATTTAGTGAAAAAGCGTAGTCAAGCTTATTTATATTGTTATATGTGTAATAGCAAAGGTATCTACATTTGTTATATGTATTCATGTTAGATCGGTTTCAGATAATATTTTAGGCTCCTAGGTAATTTAGGCATGTGTTTGAGGTATCTCCTTTGCACAACAGTAAAAAATTTACAATTTGATATAGTGATATAGCGTGGTCAAGCTTTTTTATATTGATATATGTGTAATAGCAAAGAAATGTAAATATGTTATAATATGTATTCATGTTAGGTCGGTTTCAGATAATAATTTGGGCTCCTAGGTAATTTAGGCAGGTGTTTGAGATATCTCCTTTGCACAACCCTAAAAAAATTTCAATTTCATGTAGTAATAAAGCGTAATCAAGCTTATTTATATTATTATATGTGTAACAGCAAAGAAATCTAAATTTTTTGATCGGTTTCACATAATAATTTGGGCTCCTAGATAATTTAGGCAGGTGTTCGAGGTATCTATTTGCACAACCGTAAAAAATTTACAATTTGATATTGTGATATAGCGTGGTCAAGCTTTTTTATATTGTTATATGTGTAATAGCAAAGAAATCTAAATTTGGTATAATATGTATTCATGTTAGAACAGTTTCAGATAATAATTTGGGCTCTTAGGTAATTTAGGCAGGTGTTTGGAATATCTCCTTTGCACAACCGTAAAACTTTTTCAAATTCTTGCAGTTATAAAGCGTAGTCAAGCTTATTTATATTGTTATATGTTTAAGGCAAAGAAATCCTAAATTTGTTGTAATATGTATACATGTTAGATCGGTTTCAGATAATAATTTGGGCTCCTGGGTAATTAGGGCAGATGCTTAAGGCATCTTTTTGCACAACCGTAAGAAATATTAAATCTGATGTAGAGCTAAAGCCTTGTAAAGCTTATTTATATTGCTATATGTGTAATAGCAAATTAATCTAAATTTATATTATGTATTAATATTAGATCGGTTTCGGATAATAATTTTGGCTCCTATTTAATTTAGGCAGGTGTTTTTCTGGCACTTTGATCGGGCCGATTGGGGCCTGCGTTGTTTCTACGCTTAACTATAATTGGAATGACTGCTTTGACTCTGGGAGCTTCAGCTTCTGCCGATAAGGTGAGAGCGTTTAATCACTGATGGGATGAGGCCGGTTCATTCTTCTTCGAACTAAAATCTTTCTCTCTCATAATCCATGGTTCAATGTGCTTGTTTCTTGGCCATTCAGGCTAGAGACGTGCGTATCGGGAGTGGAAAATTCTCATTCTCCTATCACTCTTGCTAATTTCATTCAGCTAGAAATCGTTGCAAGGGATACTCTTCGACGAGAGCAAAGCGGGCTTTTCATCAAACGAAAGTGCGCTAACGCTCCCTTGGTTCTCCTACTGAAATCTTTCTGGACCTTGCCAAAAACATCTCTAACACTTCTGTAAATCTGCCTTTCCTCTCTTATTCGTTCTGATGATCTGCTGATAACTCCGCAACTGAAAAGGCCAATCTCATTGGCCTCCTATTTTCCTCTAACTCAACCCTGGATGAATCTGGAAATCAATCCTCGAACTCCTTCCAGGAAGGTGAGTGAGCCCTTTGCTTGCTGTGGATTATATTTGGATCGGGTGCATGGCGCTCCTGAAATCTACATGAACGTTCAGGAAGGCGGTGGCCCGGATGGCATTCCTCCCGTGCTTTGAGGGAGTGTTCTTCCGTGCCATTGGCCCCTCCTCTCGTTCAACTATATTCTTCTCTATGTCTCAATACAAACACTTTTCCTCAGTGTTGGAAGCACGCCAATGTCCAATTCCGAAAAAAGGAAGCGCTCTGATCCTTTTAACTATCTCACTATAGCTTCTAACTTATATTCTATCTAAAATCTTTAAAACACTACTAACTCCAATTTCTTTATCGTCTGGAATCTCAATTCACTCTTTCCGATCGCCAGTACGGCCTTCGGCGCTCGAGGTCTACTGGCCGATATACTTTCCTATCTGGTTTTCCGCTTAGGAACTATGGGGAGACTTGCGTGGTGGCACTTGACATATCCAAAACATTTGACCGGGTACGGCACGCGTCACTGCTCTCCAAGCTCCCTTCCTTTGTTTTTCCTCCTTCTCTTTGCTTACTTATGTCTAGTTTTCTCTCAAATCGCTCAATATCGGCTGTTGTTGACGGGGCGACTTCTTCTTTTTCTGTCAATTGTGGTGTTCTCAAGGGTTCGGCCTTATCTCCTACTTTATTCTTACTTTTCATTAATGATCTTCTCACCTGCACATCTAACTTCATCCACTCGTATGCCGCCATAACTTAATTCTACATTCTTCCAACTCATTTCAATTCTGCTCCTTCTTTTACTTCTAGAATTGCCTCTCGTCTTAATCTTTCCGATTCTATTCTCGCAGATCTGGATAGAATTTCAGGGTGGGGTCGTCTCAACCTTGTGAAATTTAATTCTTTAAAAACTAAACTTAACACAATCTACTCTCTAAAACACCTTCCAATTTTCCCATCTCTTTCGACGGTTCTCTCGTCTCTCCTGTCTTGGAAAAATGTCTTGGAAACCTCACATCACAACGGGTGCTAGGGCGGCCTCAAAGAAACTGGGAATTTTGTTTAGACTGCGAGACTTTTTTTTCCTTCTTCTCAGTTTCCTCCAGCTATACAAGGGCCTATCCGCCCTTGTATGGAGTACTGCTCCACCCTTCAATTACTGGGGGGGCTCCTGGTTTCCCACCGGCCTTTTGGGATAAGGTCAAGCCCAAACCTAAAAGACTTTCAATTTGTTCACACTTTCCACTTAATTTAATCATCTATCTTTGGTGCCACAATTTGATGCTTTATTCTCTTTTCTATAGGTACCGAGTGGCAGATGCTGAGGGAACCTGTAAAGCTCGCGTACATCACTTTAACGGCGGCCCGGTAGCAAAGGGGTGCTGTGTCTGCCATGAGTTTTGTGTGATTGGTACTCCAGGCTAGTCCCGCTGCGGTGCTTCCTTCTTCCTGCCACCTCGTTCTGTTAGAATTCTCTCCCATCTTATGTGTTTCTGCTGAATTTAATCTCCCACTTCAAAGCTTGCGTCTGTGCTCATCTGCGTAATTTGCATTAGTTGGTGAGCTTCTGAGACGTGTAAACAACCCCTCCTTGAATAGGGCTCTTCCCGTAGTGGTGGTGACAACTATATAAAAAAAAATTATAATACGGTATAGTGATATAGCGTAATCAAGCTTTTTTATATTGTTATATGAGTAATAACAAAGAAATCTAAATTTTTTAGAATATGTATTCATGTAGGTCGTTCAGCAATAATAATTTGGTCTCCTAGGTAATTTAGGCAGGTGTTTGAAGTATCTCCTTGAGTAAACCGTAAAAAATTTACAACTTTATGTAGTGATTAAGTGTGGTCAAGCTTATTCATATTTTTATATGTGTAATATAGCAAAGAAATCTAAATTTGTTATAATATGTATTAATGTTAAATCGGTTTTAGATAATAAATTTGGCTCCTAGTTAAATTAAACAACCGTGAAAAATTTACAATTTGATGTCGTGATAAAGCATAGTCAAGCTTTTTTTTATTTTTATATATGTAATAGCAAATATGTCTAAATTTATTATAATATGTATTCATGTTAGATCGGTTTCAGATAATAAATTGCCCTCCTAGGTAATTTAGGCAGGTGTTTGAGGTATCTTCTTTTGCACAACGTTAAAACATTTACAGGTTTGAATTAAGTAATAAAGCGTAGTAAAGCTTATTTATGTTGTTATACGTGTGATAGCATAGAAATCTAAATTTGTTATAATATGTGTTCATGTAAGATCGGTTTCATAAAATAATTTGGGCTCCTGTGTAATTTAGGCAAGAGGTTGAGGTATCCCCTTTGAACAACAATAAAAAATTTTAAATTTGAGGTAGTAAAAAAGTGTAGTCAAGCTTGTTTATATTGTTATATGTGTAATAGCAAAGAAATCTAAATTTGTTATAATATGTATTCATGTTAGATCGGTTTCAGATAATAATTTGGGCTCCTAGGTAATTTAGGCAGGTGTTTGAGGTATCTCCTTTAAACAACCGTAAATATTTACAATTTGATTTAGTGATAAAACATAGTCAAGCTTATTTATATTGTTATATTTGTAATAGCAAAGAAATCTTAATTTTTTATATGTATTCATGTTAGATCAGTTTCAGATAAAAATTTAAGCAGTTGTTTGAAGAATCTCATTTGCACAGCCGTTAAAAATTTACAATTTGATGTAGTGATAAAGCGTAGTCAAGCCTTTTTATATTTTAATATGTTTAATAGCAATAAAATCTAAATTTGTTATAAAATGTATTCATGTTAGATCAGTTTCAGACAAAAATTTGGCTCCTAGGTAATTAAGGCAGATGTTTAAGGTATTTCCTTTGCAAATATGTTAACACTTTACAATTTGATGTAGTGATAAAGCGTAATCAAGCTTATTTATATTCTTATATATGTAATAGCATTGAAATCTAAATTTGTTATAATATGTGTTCATGTAAGATCTTTTTCATATAATATTTTGGGCTCCAATATAATTTAAGCAGGTGTTTGAGGTATCTCCTTTGCACAGCCGTAAAAAATTTACAATTTTATGTAGTGATAAAGCGTAGTCAAGCTTATTTATATTGTTGTATGTGTAATAGCAATGAAATTTAAATTTTTTATAATATGTATTCATGTTAGATCGGTTTCAGATAATAAATTGGACTCCAAGGTAATCAAGGCAGGTGTTTGAAGTATATCCTTTCCACAACCTTAAAGAATTTACAATTTGATGTAGTGATAAAGCCTACAAAAGCTTATTTATATTGTTATATGTGTAATAGCATTGAAATCTAAATTTGTTATAACATATGTTCATGTAATTTCGGTTTCATATAATATTTTGAGCTCCTAGGTAATTTAGGTTGGTGTTTGAGGTATCTCCTTTGCAAAACCGTAAAAATTTACAATTTGATGTGTTGATAAAGCGTAGTCAAGCTTATTTATATTGTTATATTTGTATTAGCAAATAAATTAAAATTTTATATGATATGTATTCATGTTAGATCGGTTTCAGATAAAAATTTGTACTTCAAGGAAATTATGGTAGGTGTTTGAAGTATCTCCTTTGCATAACCGTTAAAAATTTTCAATTTGATGAAGTGATAAAGCGTAGTCAAGCTTGTTTATAGTGTTATGTTTGTAATAGCAAAGAAATCGAAATTTGTTATATGTATTCTTGTTAGATTGGTTTCAGATAATAATTTGAGCTCCTAGGTAATTAGGGCAGGTGATTGAGGTATCTTCTTAGCACATCTGTAAGAAATTTTTAATCTGATGTAGAGGTAAAGCCTTGTCAAGCTTTTTTATATTGTTATATGTGAAATAGCAAAGAAATCTAAATTTGTTATAATATGTATTCATGTTAGATCGGTTTCAGATAATAATTTAGGCTCATGTAATTTATGCAGGTGTTTGAGGTATCTTCTTTGCACAACCTTAAAAAATTTATAATCTGATGTAGTGGTAAAGCGTAGTCAAGCTTATTTTTAATTGTTATAAATGTGGTCCATAGCAAAAGAAAATCTAAATTATGTTATAATATGTATTTCATGTTAGATCGTTTCTATATAATAATTTGGGCTCCTAGGTAATTTAGGCAGGTGTTTGAGGTATCTCCTTTAAACAACCGTAAATATTTTACAATTTGACTTAGAGATAAAGCGAAGACAAGCTTATTTATATTGTTATATGTGTAATAGCAAATGAATCTACATTTTTAAAAAAAAAAAAGTTCACACCTCACGAGCATGGCCCTATTCAAGGAGGGGAACTTCTCTAGGTAATTTCTACCTAGGATCCGAACTAGTATTCGAACCCGCGACCATGCTATGCGACTCCGTCGCTCTACCGTTTGAGCTTTCGTTCGTTATATGTATTCATTTTAGACCAGTTTCTGATAATACTTTGGGCTTTTAGGTAATTTAGGCATGTGTTTTAGGTATCACCTTTTCACTACCGTAAAAAATAATATGTTATAATATGTAGTCAAGGTTATTTATATTGTTATATGTGTAATAGCAAAGAAATCTAAATTTGTTATAATTTGTATTCAATAGATCAATTTCAGATTATTTTTTGGTCTCCCATGTAATTTAGGCACGTGTTTAAGGTATCTCTTTTGTACAACCGTAAAAAATTTACAATTTGATACTGTGATATTGAATGTTCAAGCTTTTTTATATTGTTACATGTGTAATAGCAAAGAAATCTAAATTTGTTATAATATGTATTCATGTTAGATCGGTTTCAGATAATAATTTGGGCTCCTGGGTAATTTAGGCATGTGTTTAAAGTATCTCCTTTGTACAACCGTAAAAAATTTATAATTTGATGTAGTGATAAATCGTAGTCAGTTATTTATATTGTTATATGTGTAATAGCAAAGAAATTTAAATTTGTTATAATTTGTAATCGTTAGATCAATTTCAGATTAATTTTTGATCTCCTATATAATTTAGGCACGTGTTTAAGGTATCTCCCTTGTACAACCGTAAAAAATTTACAATTTAATACTGTGATATAGCATGGTCAATCTTTTTAATTTTGTTATATGTGTAATAGCAAAGAAATCTAAATTTGTTATAATAGGTATTCATGATAGATCGGTTTCGGATAATAATTTGGGCTCCTAGGTAATTTAGGCATGTGTTTAAGGTATCTTCTTTGTACAAACGTAAAAAAATTATAATTTGATGAAGGGATAAAGCGTATTCAAGCTTATTTATATTATTAAATGTGTAATAGCAAAGTAATCGAAATTTGTAATAATATGTATTCATGTTAGATATGTTTCGTATAATAATATCTGCTCCTAGGTAATTTAGGCAGGTGTTTGAGGTTTCTCCTTTGCACAACCGTTTAAAAATTACAATTTAAATTAGGTATAAAGTGTAGTTAAGCTTAATTATATTGTTATATGTGTGATAGCAAAGAAATCCAAATTTGTTATAATATATATTCATGTTAGATCGGTTTCAGATAATAATTTGGGCTGCTAGGTAATTTAGGCAGGTGTTTGAGGTGTCTAATTTGCACAACTGTAAAAAATTTACAATTTGATGTAGTGATAAAGTGTAGTCAAACTTATTTATATTGTTATATGTGTAATAGCAAAGAAATCTAAATTTATTATAATATGTATTCATGCTAGATCGGTTTCAGATAATATTTTTGACTCCAATTTAATTTAGGCAGGTGTTTGAAGTATCTCCTTTGCACAAACGTAAAAAGTTTACAATTTAACTGCTAAAATTGTCTACAAAAGTATGATCATTTTGTATAATGTGTAATACTTTCTTCAAATTATGGGTTATAAATGTTTTCAAGTTAAGATCTTTTTCATATAATAATTTGGGCTCCTAGGTAATTAAGACAACTTTTTGAGGTATCTCCTTTGCTTTGCCCTAAAAAATTTACAATTTGATGTAGTAATAAAGAATAGTCAAGCTTATTTATATTGTTATATTTGTAATAGCATTAAAATCTAAATTTTTTATAAAATGGTTCATGTAATTTCGGTTTCATATAATATTTTTTACTCTTAGGTAATTTAGGCAGGTGTTTGAGGTATATCCTTTACAAAACCGTAAAATATTTACAATTTGATGAAGTGATAAAGCGTATTCAAGCTTATATATATTGTTATATGTGTAATAGCAAATAAATAAAATTTTTATGTAATATGTATTCATGTTAGATCGGTTTAAGATAAAAATTTGGACTCCAAAAAAATTTATGCAGGTGTTTGAAGAATCTTTTTGCACAACCGTTAAAAATTTACAATTTTATATAGTGATAAAGAGTAGTCAAGCCTATTTATATTGTTAGATGTTCAATAGCAATGAAATCTAAATTTTTTATTAAATGTATTCATGTAAGATCGGTTTCAGACAATAATTTGGGCTCCTAGGTATTTTAGGCAGGTGTTTAAGGTATCTTCTTTGCAAGTATGTAAACACTTACAATTTGATGTAGTGATGAAGCGTAATCAAGCTTATTTATATTGTTATATGTGTAATAGCATTGAAATCTAAATTTGTTATAATGTGTTTATGTAAGATCGGTTTCATATAATAATTTGGGCTCCTATATTATTTAGGCAGGTGTTTAATGTATCTCCTTTGCACAACCGTAAAAAATTTACAATTTGATGTAGTGATAAAGCGTAGTCAAACTTGTTTATATTGTTGTATGTGTAATAGCAATGAAATCTAATTTTTTTTAATATGTAAATTCAAAAAAGGCAAAGAGTCATTGCTTTCATCTTCATGTGTAAATCTAGAGGCAGGTGTTTGAAATATATCCTTTGCACAACCTTAAAAATCTTTACAATTTGATGTAGTTATAAAGCGTAGTCAAGCCTATTTATATTGTTATATTTGTAATAGAAAAGAAATCTAAATTTGCAATAATATGTATTCATGTAAGATCGATTTTAGATAATAATTTGGGCTCCTAGTTAAATTGGGCAGGTGTTTGAGGTATCTCATTTAAACAACCGTGAAATATTTACAGTTTGATGTAGTAATAAAGCGTAGTCAAGCTTGTTTTTATTGTTATATATGTAATAGGAAATATTTCTAAATTTGTTATAATATGTATTCATGTTAGATCGGTTTCAGATAATAAATTGGGCTCCTAGGTAATTTAGGCAGGTGTTTGAGGTATCTAATTTACACAATCGTACAAAATTTACAGTTTGATTAAGTGATAAAGCATTGTAAAGCTTATTTATATTGTTATACGTGTAGTAGCATAGAAATCTAAATTTGTTATAATATGTGTTCATGTATGATCGGTTTCATAAAATAATTTGGGCTCCTGTGTAATTTAGGTAGGTGTTTGAGGTATCTCATTTGCAAAACCGTAAGAAATTTTTAATCTGATGTAGAGATAAAGCCTTGTCAAGCTTATTTATATTGTTATATTAATAATTGAAAAGAAATCTAAATTTATTTTAATATGTATTCATGTTAGATCGAGTTCAGATAATAATTTAGGCTCCTAGGTAATTTAGGCAGGTGTTTGAGATATGTCCTTTGCACAACCATAAAATATTTTCGATTTCATGTAGTAATAAAGCGTAGTCAAGCTTATTTATATTTTTATATGTGTAATAACAAAGAAATCTAAATTTGTTATAATATGTATTAATGTTAGATCGGTTTTAGATAATAATTTGGGCTCCTAGTTAAATTAGGCAGGTGTTTGAGGTATCTCCTTTAAACAACCGTGAAATATTTACAATTTGATGTAGTGATAAAGCGTAGTCAAGCTTGTTTTTATTGTTATATGTGTAAGAGCAAAGAAATCTAAATTTGTTATTATAAGTATTCAAGTTAGATCGGTTTCATATAATAATTTCTGCTCCAAGGTAATTTAGGCAATTGTTTGAGGTTTCTCCTTTGCACAACTGTAAAAAATTTACAATTTGATGGAGTGATAAAGTGTACTCAAGCTTATTTATTGTGTTATATGTGAAGTATGAAGGAAAATTAAATTTATAACAATATGTATTCATGTTAGATCGGTTTCAAATAATAATTTGGGCTCCTTGGTAATTTAGGCAAGTGTTTGAGGTATCTTCTTTGCAGAACCGTTTAAATATTACAATTTGATTTAGGGATAAAGTGTAGTTAAGCTTAATTATATTGCTATATGTGTGATAGCAAAGAAATCTAGATTGGTTATAATATAAATTCATGTTAGATCGGTTTCAGATAATAATTTGGGCTAATAGGTAATTTAGGCAGGTGTTTGAGGTATCTAATTTGCATCACTGTAAAAAATTTACAATTTAATGTAGTGGACAAAAGTTTTTATAAATTTATATAATATTGTTCAAATGTGAAAAATAGCAAAGGAATCGAAATTTGTAATAATATGTTTTCAAGTTAGATCGGTTTCAGATAATAATTTGGGTTCCTAGTTAATTAAGGCAACTGTTTAGGTATCTCCTTTGCACAACCTTAAAAGATTTACAATTTGATGTAGTAATAAAGCCTAGTAAAGCTTATTTATATTGTTCTATATGTAATAGCATTGAAATCTAAATTTGTTATAACATGTGTTCATGTAATTTCTGTTTCATATAATATTTTGGGCTCCTAGATAATTAGGGTAGGTGTTTAAAGTATCTTCTTTGCACAACAATAAAAAATTTACAATTTGATGTGGTGATAAAGCGTAGTCCAGCTTATGTAAATTGTTATATGTGTAATAGTAAGGATATAGAAATTTTTTATAATTTGTTTTCATGTTAGATCGGTTCAAAGCAGGTGTTTGAAGTATATCCTTTGCACAACCGTAAAAAATTTACAATTTATGGTAGTGATAAAGCGTAGTCAAGCTTATTTATATTGTTAAATGTGTAATAGCAAAGAAATCGAAATTTTGTACCTGCTTTTAATGAAAGGTTTTTCGTAAATTTTTTTTCCTGGTTATTAAGGCAACAGTTTGAGGTATCTCCTTTGCACAACCTCGAAAGATTTACAATTTGATGTAGTGATAAATCGTAGTCAAGCTTATTTATATTGTTATATATGTAATAGCATTGAAATCTAAATTTGTTATAACATGTGTTCATGTAATTCATATTTTGGGCTCCTAGGTAATTTAGGCATATGTTTGAGGTATCTCCTTTGAATTAATGTAAAAAATTTCAATTTCATTTAGTAATAATGTGTAGTCAAGTTTATTTATATTGTTATATGTTGTAAATAGCAAAGAAATCTGAATTTGTTATAATATGAATTCATGTTAGCGGTTTCAGATAACAATTTAGGCTCTTAGGTAATTTAGGCAGGTGTTTGAGGTATCTCCTTTGCACAACGTTAAAAAATATATAATCCGATGTGGTGGTAAAGCGTAGTCAAATTTATTTATATTGTTATATGTGTAATAAGCAAGAATCTAAATTTTTATATATAATATGTGAATCATGTTAGATTGGTTTTCCATATAATAATTTGGGCTCCTAGGTAATTTTGGCAGGTGTTTGACGTATCTCCTTTAAATATTCATAAATAATTTACAATTTGATTTAGTGAAAAAGCGTATTCAAGCTTATTTATATTGTTATATGTGCAATAGCAAAGGTATCCACTTTTGTTATATGTATTCATGTTAGATCGGTTTCAGATAATATTTTGGGCTAATAAGTAATTTAGGCATGTGCTTGAGGTATCTCCTTTGCACAACCGTAAAAAATTTACAATTTGATATAGTGACATGGCATGGTCAAGCTTTTTTATATTGATATATGTGTAATAGCAAAGAAATCTAAATTTGTTATAATATGTATTCATTTTAGATCGGTTTCAGATAATATTTTAGGCTCCTAGGTAATTTAGGCAGGTGTTTGAGATATCTCCTTTGCACAACCGTAAAATAATTCAATTTGATGTAGGGATAAAGCGTAGTCTAGCTTATTTATATTGTTATATGTGTAATAGCAAAGAAATCTAAATTTGTTATAATATGTATACATGTTAGATCGGTTTCAGATAATAATTTGGGCTCCTAGGTAATTAGGGCAGATGTTTTAGGTATCTTCTTTGCACAACCGTAAGAAATATTTAATCTGATGTAGAGATAAAGCCTTGTGAAGTTTATTTATATTGCAATATGTGTAATAGCAAATGAATCTAAATTTTTAATATGTATTCTTATTAGATCGGTTTCGGATAATAATTTGGGCTCCTAGGTAATTTAAGCAGGTGTTTGAGGTATCTCCTTTGTCCTAATTTAAAAAATTTACAATTTGATGTCGGTATAAAGCGTAGTTAAGCTTATATATATCGTCATATGTGTAATAACAAAGAAATTTAAATTTGTTTTAATATGTATTCATGTTAAATCGGTTTCAGATAATAATTAGGGTTCCTAGGGAATTTAGGCAGGTGAGTGAGGAATCTCCTTTAAAAAACCGTAAATATTGTATAATCTGATGTTTTGGTAAAACGTAGTCAAGTTTATTTATATTTTTATATGTGTAATAGCAAAAAAATCTAAATTTGTTATAATATGTATTCATGTTAGATCGGGTTCGGATAATATTTTGGGCTCCTAGGTATTTGAGGCAGGTGTTTGAGGTATATAATTTGTGTTGTGATAATGTTGTGATAAAGCGTAGTCAAACTTATATATATTGTTATTTGTGTAATATCAAAGAAATCTAAATTTGTTATATAATGTATTCATGTTAGATCGGTTTCAGATGATATTTTGGGCTCCTAGATAATTTATTTAGGTGTTTGAAGTATCTCCTTTGCACAACCTTTACAAATTACAATTTGATATTGTGATATAGCGTGGTCAAGCTTTTTTATATTGTTACATGAGTAATAGCAAAGAAATCTAAATTTGGTATAATATGTATTGAAATAAGGTCGGTTTCAGATAATAATTTGGGCTTCAACGTAATTTAAGCAGGTGTTTGAAATATCTCCTTTGCACAACCGTAAAAAAATTTCATTTTTATGTAGTAATAAAGCGTAGTCAAGTTTATTTATATTGTTATTTGTTTAATAGCAAAGAAATCTAAATTTGTTATAATATGTGTATTCATGTTAAGGTCGGTTTCAGATAATAAATTTGGGATCCTTGATAATTTAGGCAAAAGTTTGAGATATCTTCTTTGCTCAACCGTAAGAATCTTTCACTTTCTTGTATTGATAAAGCGTAGTCAAGTTTATTTATATTGTTATATGTGTAATAGCAAAGAAATCTAAATTTGTTATAATACGAGTACATGTTAGATCGGTTTCAGATAATAATTTGGGCTCCTAGGTAATTAGAAATGAATGTTTAAACGTAATCTTCTTTGTTTCATGTAGGAATATTTAATCTGTATATAGATATAAAGTCTTGTAAAGCTTATTTATATAGCCATATGTTTAATAGCAAATGAATCTAAATTAATAATTATGTATTCATATTAGATCGGTTTCGGATAATTATTTGGGGTCCTAGATAATTTTGGTTGGTGTTTGAGGTATCTCCTTTGTCCTAATTTAAAAAATTTACAATTTGATGTAGTGATAAAGCGTAGTTAAGCTTATTTATATCGTTATATGTGTAAGAGCAAAGAAATTTAAATTTGTTAAAATATGTATTTATGTTAAATCGGTTTCAGATAATAATTTGGGCTCCTAGGTAATATAGGCAGGTAAGTAAGAAATCTCATTTAAACAATCGTAGAAAAATTATAATCTGATGTAGTGGGAAAGCGTAGTAAAGCCTATTTATATTGTTATATGTGTAATATCAAAGAAATCTAAATTTGTTATAAAATATGTATTTATGTAAATCGGTTTCATATAATAATTTTTGCTCCTGGGTAATTTAGGCAGGTGTTTGAGGTTTCTCCTTTTTACAACCGTAAATTTTTTTTAACTTCATGTAGTGATTAAGCTTAGTCAAGCTTATTTATATTGTTATATGTGCAAAAACAAAGAAATCTAAATTTGTTACAAATGTATTATGTTAGATTCGGTTTCAGATAAACATTCTTGGTCTCCTTGGTAATTTAGGTAAGTGTATGAAGTATCTCTTTTGCACAACCTAAAAAATTTACAAATTTA
>JABUQX010023568.1:0-42500 GCA_015478945.1 Trachelipus rathkii
AAGGAATACTGATTTTTCTTGTGAGTGTTATGTTGACATATACAAATATGGTATATCATTGAACTAAATAATTCTTACTTCTATATCTCTATGAAACATGAATATCTTATTTTTGTATAAAAGTTTTGATGAATTCAGCTGGAGTCCGTATAAGATATACCCCATAAAAATACTAAAATAAGCTAAAGAGACAGGCATAATCTCATCTGAGAAGAAACAGGAGGGTGAACACAGGAGTTTGTATAATCTCAAGTGATTGATAATTAATCGCATCAAGAAGGTAATATTCAACTAACTAGTTAAACCTCTTTCATACTATTCGCAATTATAAACTTACTATCAGTCGAATAGTAAGATTGTATTTCAATTACTACACTTAAAATATACTAAATATTATATGAGGAATACTAGGTAATTTCTTATTTTAAAAATTCCTAAATTTCTCTTTTATAATATATCTTTGTCTGAAATCTTATCCAATCTCACACTATATATATAAATCTAGACTATCTATTCATTATTCTGTGAAGTGTAATATATATGTTGGAGGTCACATTAGCTCTACAATCATAATCACAACATTATGTGTTCTCTCAGTATTGGTTTTATTTTCCGAGAAATTTACAAGGAGGGAATCTAGTTAACTAAAAATGTATTTAACATTCTATAAAAATTAGAGAAGTACTGGAATTAAAAACCGTAGTTTAGAATATTTGGGTAAAAATCATGGATATGTAATTATGTCAAGATCAGTAGCATCATATAATATAATATATAATATATTATATATTATATATATATAATATTTATATTATATAATATTTTAATATATAAATATATATATTATTAAATATTAATATATATATATATATATAATATATAATATATATTTATATTACATATTAATATTATATATATATATATATATAATAATATATCTATATATAATATATATATATATATATTAATATATTATAATAATATATAATTAATATATATAATATATACGATAAATACAATGTTAGCCTTCTGCAAAGAGGTCTAAAACAGATGACGACGTCACTTTAACAGATTATTAAAACACAAAAGTGGGTAATTAGTGAAAGTGAGTTTTAAAATAATAATTGTGATAATTAAACAATACGTTCTTCAAAAAACTTCAATTGGTATAGTAATTATTATTATATAATATATATATATCTGTACGATTTTGAGTATATGTCTATAGAATAACTCAATTAATAGATAGGTGCCTTCGGTCTCGGTGAAATCTGAGGAATACATGAAATAGCAAACTGGATTTTTAAACATTTCAAAACGTGGCTTTAAATCTCTAATATAGAACAATGCTCTTTACTATTTTTAATAAATTACCCTATAATTAAATGATAAGAGATAATAATTACAAAATTTTATAGGTCTTAAATAAGACATTCTATATAAAGGAAAAGTTATCCAGTTGGATAAGGAATTTTTTTATATTTTAATAATATGAGATAAAGTAATTCATGTACTGTTATTATATTTCACTCAATAACTTGATTCAAATAGTGAGTTTATGTAACCAATCTTTATAAGATAAAAACTAACTTTAATATAAATTTATAGGTAATTATAACTAATATATCTTTTGCATACAAAATAGATAACATTGGAACTATTACTAATTTCTCAGAGAACGCTTATAATCAATGAGCCATTCGCTCTCGCAGTTAAAGACCTATAACCAAGTGTTGATCTCTATAGAATGAGGATAGATATGGCTACGTATTGGGCGAAGAAATTGATTCTTCATAATTTAAACTCATCCTCCATCATGTATTCTTTGATCACTCATAATTTATATTAATTCGGGAATTGATACATGAATATATGTGCTGAAAGATCGCTCTAGAAATTTTGACAATAAATAATCTATGATATGATTAAAGTCTAGTTAAGATTTATCACTCTATACAAGATGGGTATAATTTAACGGACAATCAACACTTAGAAAAGATGTTACCATTTATATTAAAAAAAAAAAAAAAATCCTATTTTGAGAATACAAGGGCAAGTTTAATGAAAATGTATATTTGCTAAAATCTGGAAAAAGTCCTAATGATAGTCTAAACAGTTGTTCTCATAGGCCAAGACAGGACAAAAATCGAAAATTTTGCAATCAAAACTCTCAGATTTTGGGTTAGCAACTAAACGAGTGCATAAAGGTTTCTAATCTGTATCGGGCACCCTAACAAAATCAAAACACAATAAATAATTTAACTAGAGTCACTCTCAGCTACGGCCTAGACAAGTATACACGCGAAACGAGTCAAAATAATTTAAAGTGTTAAAGCAATTAGTAGCGAAAGCTAATAATTATTTGGCATTGGAAAAAGAATTCTCGTTAAGAAAAATGAAAGGAAGCTGCACAGAACTCAAGGGAGAGAAAGCAGCACGCACAACGGAGAAAAAATAAACACTAAGGATGAACCCTCCGGCGCACGACGTAAATACACGACTATTACATACACAGTGCAGTGTTTCACTTATACCTCATATTATATACCTATATTAGATTAGTATATAAATATTAATAATTATCTGAATTTCTTATCTTTCTTTATAAGTTAAGTCTGACGTGAGATGCATATATATATAGTTTGTATTATTCTCAACTATCTATAAGCCTAATTTTAGTAGTTTATCATTATATATATAATATATATTATATATATTATATATATATATATATATATATATATCCTTTCTTCTCTATTTCTTCGAGCACTTCTCATAAATTATCTACTGATTTTCCAAACTTTGGCCAATATTCTTGAATGAGTGTAATATAATAAAAATTTAAAGCGTCTCCAAATAAAGTTTCCGATCATGTACAGCAGTATTACGGCTAGTGCGCGACGACATGAATTTCTTTTTTGTGTGGTTATCATACTACGTTTGGAAGTATACGATAATATAGTAAGTAGGAGAGAGTTGAGAGCTGACAGCTTATTATAATTTCGCTTCCTGTAACAAAGTAACATTGAAACTATAAAGCGTCCAAAATCGAATTAAATTTGAAATATCAACCCAACACAAGAAATGCTATTGGTACTCGTGTGTTAATGTGACATAGTATAGTGGAAGATTCAGTTCGACTTAAGATATCGCCGCAAAGCCACATTAAACACGAGTTTTTAAACCACAATTATACTATTTATCCTACTCGCAAAAAAAAGAAATAAAAGAAATTTTGAGCAACTTAACAAAGAAGGAATACCACTATGTGTGTGTGCTCTCGTCTCTATGTGTGTGTCACGGTGCAATATCTATATTTACCTCATAATCTATTGCACACATAACTCATACCTACATGACAAGGCCATATTTTAGAGTGCGCGTAATTAATATGCTCTATTAATTTCGCCGAGTCTCACTATCTATTGTGTTAACATCCTACCAGGTTAATCAGTCAAATATAAATTATCTTTTTGAAAATCCTTCATATCAGTTTTTAAAATCTTTGATTAGTCATTTTATAACTTACTATATTCACGCAATTATACCTCACATGTAATCTATTTCACCTTAGTATTTTCTTATATATATCTTTTTTTCTCATAGTATTTGTATATGGAACATATAAACCATATATAATTACTATTTAAAATATGTATGGGGGGGGTAGTTATATTTAAGGTGGGGGGGTTTTCTCACCACCTAGAAATCCTCAATTATAACAATACTTTAGTAGTAGTAAGTTATATAATTATAAAATATAAAACCAATTATACATAATATAATTCAATATTTATATATTACTTAATATATTAATGAGTAATATTTAAATCATATTTATACTATATCCAGTACTTGTTTATATTATAATTTCACTTAACTAAATTTTAACTCCGACAAAAACTTTTGCAAATTGTTTTACGAAATTGCTTTATCAGGACTGAGTGGAAAGGAGATGGTGACAAATACATATTCATACTCCTGATGCTCAATATCACCAGGAGTAACTGAAGACTTCTTGATCAGGTCTGGTAAGGATTTGCGTGTATTCGATAATAAATTTTGCAACTTCTCTTCCACACCATTGGGTTATAAACAACTCGCATTCAACCCATTAAAAAATATCCAAATCTATCTATACTCTTTTAAAATAGTGACTATATTTTGTCGATCATTTATAACTCTTTAATGACACAGAAGTGTCGACTTCATCCAAATTTCGTTATAACTCATCATAAAGAAACCAATCGCTCAGAGAGAGAGAGAGAGCTACATCTAAGCAGGTTATTATATTTATGTTTACAGCGAGATATCAATTAATGCTTACAATCTCCACTTTTTAATATTTCAGGCCTCGTGAGTGTAGTTCGTAGCTTCAAATGCTCTAGTGCAAAGATTCTAAATAAAAGAAAGAGACATTCGAACTTTCATTAACATTTTTTCCTTTTTAATCACTATTCAATTGTAGAGAGAGGATAAGAGCGGGTACATATAGTCGCGTCATGATATAAACTACTTAAATTAATACACCCTCCTTCCTAGTGGCTATACAAAATAACTATGGGATTCTAGAGGAAACTGGCTCTGGCTTCACTCATAGAAAAAAAAACTACTGATTCTGAGTCAATAAAAGAGTAACGAAGTCAATAACTAATCGTAGACGCAAAAGGAGTCGAAAATTTGCTCGAAGACAGGGACTCCCACCGTGAGTCAAAACGAAAGAGAACAAAATTTTAAACCAACTCTGAACAGATTCAGATATGGAATGATCAAAATTTGTAGGCCAATTTCAAGGAGATTGTCTTGTCCACAATTGTGATGAGTGTCTAGAGAGGGTACTTCCCTCCCTCCTCTCACCAAATAAACACGAATTTCATGGATGAAGGAGTACTATGTGAGCGAATAAAGCTATTTAATTCTACTCTCGATTTTGCAATCATTAATTTTTACATTATTCTATGCAAAAAATATATGAAGATATAAATCAGCCAAAAGAACGGGAATTTTTTTGTAAACGGTTTTATACCTTTCGATCTACTGTGATACGATTCTCACCACTTTACTTTGATCTTATCCTCTCCATAAAGAAATCAGATGGCTGAAAGGTGATTCTTCTCTCCTCCTCGTAGAAATTTGAAATGAGGTTTTCGGACAGATAACGGCTCGGCAGGGGGAGAGAAAAATTTAAGAGGAATTACCTTTCTAACTCAGGAGACAAAGCGATTTTGAAAGAAAGATAACCTAAGATGAAGAGAAGAGAAGAGGAGAGTGAGAGAGAGAGTAAAGAAGAGAGAACGAGAGAGAGGGTAAGAGGTGATGAAAAGAGAAGAGAGTAGAGATGAGGAGAGAGAGAGGGTGATGAAGTTAAGAAAAAGAGGAAGCAAGAAGGAGAGGGAGAGGGAGTAAGTGCGGAAGAGGGAATAGGAGAGAGGATGAGAGAGAGAGAATGAGGAGAGGGAGACGGGAAGTGAGGGAGAGGGAGAGGGAGAGGGAGATATGGAGAGAGAGGGAGTAAGGGAGTAATAATTAATATGAGTGAAGAGGGATAAATGTAGCTGAGCAGGCAGGGAAGGAGAGTAGATAATAATAAAATGAGGGAATGAAAGTGTTAGGGAGTGAAATAAGATGAAATAATGCATAATAAAGTAGGAGATAATAATGAATATTAATAATCGAATAAGAGAGATAAGATAATATAGAAGGAAGGATAATGAGATAGAAGTAAGAGTGTAAGTATAAAAATATGATGAATAATGAGATAGATGAAGAGTAATAAAATAACTATAATAAATAATAATCAATATATAATGAAAATAATAATAATATAATAATATAATAGTAATAAAAACGAAGGGAAAAGAGAAAAAATAAAGGATTTATCAAGGATGAGATTTAGTTCCGAAGGAGGAAGAGAATGAGAACGCCTCAGTAATAAGAAAGGTGACGCGCTTACCGATTTCTCCACTTCAATGGTATGAAGAATAGATGGGCCGGTTTGAGGAATGTACATGGGAGAAGGAGAGACGGGGAAGTAGGCAGTTGTGGTGATAGCGGTAAAGATGGTTAGTGACCGGTTATATGTGAAGATGATAAGCATGCATGAGTTCTTGCATTCGAATGAGAGGAGGAGCTGGTTCAAATCCGGAGAAATGATTGTGAGATGATAGAATATTCGAGATGCCGAGATGAGTAGATAATAGAGTGAGATGTAGATTGTAAAGTAGAAAGAGACTAGAAAAACGTAAATTAGAAGAATTTAGAGAGTGTTGAAGAATGAGAAAAGAGTAGAGAAAGTTACAATCCTCTACAAAAGAGGATAACCGACGAGAGAGAAAAGAAAATTGATTAAAAAAGAATTAAATTGAATAATAATATAGATATATATAATAGACGGGATATAGAGTTAATAATATATATATCTATATCAGAAGTATATAGTAATTATATATATATTTATAATATATATATAAAATATATAACAGTATATAATGATATATAATATATAAGAGTATATATATATATATATAGTATATCTTTATATTAAAATATATATATATATATGATATGTAGTAGTGTCAAAGGAAGGAGCATCACTAATTTAAAAAAAATAAAATGAATTGTCATTAATAGAGAGAGTGGGTATGTGTGTGTCATCAAACGTAACAACGACAAAGAACAAAGCAAGAACATAAAGTGTAAAAAAATTAAACCAGAGAAAAAAGAGGGGGTACACTATGAAAAGACGGGTAAAGATAAGAAATATGCAATGCGACAAGGAGGAGAGTGACGAGAGATTGGATGCGAGAGAGTGGAGAAGAACAGAAGATGAGAGAGGAACAGAGGGAGAGATGAGAGGAAGAATGAGAAGTCACACGTTTGACGTTGATTAGGGCTTATATAATAAAAAGGAGCGGGGACTTATGATTAGAGGCGAATATGGCTCAGGAGAAGAGTGAACTGGCATTCGAACCTGTTCTCTAATATATAATAATATATATATATGTATGATATATAAGTAATAATGATATATATATACTAATTAAGTAATTAAATTAATACAGAGTGAATATAGTAATAGTATAGAGTAAAGTTAAACTAGATACATGTATGTGATAATAAAAGTATATTATATAATATGTAATATATTATGATATATATATATAGTAATATATAGTTAAATGAATGGAGTAATTATATATTAGTAAGCATATGATTATAAATAAGGAGTAAGTAAGTAGATGAGAGATAGATAAGAAGTATAGATAAGATAAAGGTATAAAAGAGAGTATATGATATAGATGAAGTATATATATATATATATATGAGAGGAAAGTATATATATATAGATAGATCATATATCAAGGATATGTTTTGTAGAATGAATTATAGATGGATAAGGTAAATGGAATATCCGAGAAAGACGGAAATAGAGTAGAAGAGAGAGAGTAGAGTAATAGAACAAAAGTTGGGTGATAATAGTATAAGAGAGAGAGAGATAAGAAAGGGTATAGGTTTTCGCAAAATAAAATAAGTATGAAAGTAGAAAAAATGGTCGTTCGAAAAATTAGGTTATTTATATAATTATATATAAATCATATTAAATATTACTTTATAAAAAGTTTATATAGTGATAAATAGAGTATATTCTAATATAATGTTACCTATAATATACATTTATTCTTTATATATATCAATTATAATCTCCTGACTACACAGAGCAATTATAGCTAATGCATATAACTTAAGTATAGGAGTAGCTGTTAAGTCCTTAAGTCATCGACACCAGCAAAAGCGGATATGCTCTTATACCCTCGCCTGCATACCATTAAGCACTCACACACATCCTTCAATCCGAAAATTTTTCTCCCTCATTCTCTAGCGCCTAATAATGTATAAGTGGCGCAAGTAAAAACATGCCCTCTTCCCTCCATAACCTTTAGTGCACTCAGAACAATTCCTCCCCTAATTATGAAGCACTTAAGTGCTAATGAAAGCACGTCTCAGCCAAAAATCCACTTTAGAGCTTCACAACACTGCGATGGACTTCTCACTGTGGTATCTCGTTAATTTATCCACGAGGTTCTTCTATCTGGGTCCAGACCTATCCAATCAGTGTCCCACATGCGACAAAACCGTGCAACCACAGCCATATGGCCAAATAAATTCATATTATGTCACCACTGATCTTTCACGCTTCGATACCAAATCTCAGTATTCTCACTACTTTTCCTCCTCAAGTGATTTTACTCCGTGTAATAATCTACCAACTGTAAATTAATAGTGGGTCTTCAATTGTAACTAATTAGCATTTTCTTAGGGTATTCTCACCAGCCAATGTTGAATTCTCCCGAAGACTAAACAATCTAACATAAATCACATATATGGTATTATGACCAACGTCAATCATACATATTCTTCTTTCCATTTGAACAATCCATCTTAATATACAGTACTCTCATATATTCTCTCATTCACGAATTTATTCACACCACATTAGTTCTTAACAACGCTCATTCTGAATTATTATAAATTTCTATGAATGTATTTACAAAAAAACCAAATATACTCTAACACTCCCTACAATATTAGATTATAGATCAATTCATAACTCACCATGAACTAGATTAACTCTATTATGTGCGTGTGAGCATCTTTTAGATGTATTCTCATAGGTGCCTCACTCTATTTTCCAGGTATACACCATAGTTTCTGTGCTACTGACTATTGCATTGACTCCAGAATCGAGAACAACTTACAATTCATATCGACCAGTAATATCACACTTGCGAAGTTGGTAAAGTAATTTGTTTATTTGCGCCTAAGTTGTTATTGGATCCGTGTGACTAGGTTACACGAATCCAAAGTTATTTAATATGTACTTACTTACATTTACGAAATACAAACTAAAAAGTAATATATATATATGACTATAAACCCCATTAAATTTAATGTAAATATTTTACTTATTTTACATTATCTATACAATATAACTCACTCCATGCACCACAAAACACATTTGACCATAATGCCTCCGTTTTAATAAAACATATAGCTAAATATTTTAAAAACTTCAGATACTTTGTTCCAGTTGCTCACCATCCAACATTATTTTACACTGCTAACTCTCCTCAACAAAACAATGGTTGTTACTTCTTAAATTTATTTCTTCATTTACTCTCAACCCCTTCTTTTAACACAGCTAACAACTTTCCGTCAATTCCTCTATAATCACAAATGTCCTCATTGCATTGAATTTTTTCTTGTGAAGCAGAAATTTGGTTTCGCTTTAAGAAACCTGAAAACAGATACAGAAGTACATACATCAAGCGGTGAGACATAAGAACTAACGTGTCACGGTGCCAAGAACAGAAGCATCATCTAACGATCTTCACAATAAATTTTGATATAATTTCATACATATGTATATTCAACAAATTCACCTTAACTATTAGGAGAGATCTGGTCGTTTTGTAAATGTCTAACACCCTTTTTGCACCCTTACTATCAATATGCAGCCTCACAATTTTGTTTACACATCAGACGAGTTCAGATTGCGCAGTCCACTGCTCATGTACATACACAATACGTAATAATAGTCACCATAAAGTTTTCAATACCTGAATATAGTATTAAATATATATGAGTGTTAATATAATAAAATTTTTTATTAACCTTTTATGAAATGTAACATACAAATACCACACACATATTATTAAATTAAGTCTCAACCACATATCACAATTAACTACAAATTACTATGCCATTAATCGGGTCTGACATAATCTCTTTATGAGAGTTACACACAACTGTTTGGATTTATATACAAGAGTGCTCTATAGTAATATCAATTGTTCAATTTTGATATGGTGTTGAAATGTCTGCAATAATTAGTTTACAAGTTCTTGTAGGATGAATGCTAAAGAGACATGAGGAAATTCTTACACTCGAGATTTTGTATATCACATCGTCATTTCTATGACATTCGCGGACTGGAACGCGACAACCTAGACTGTTGATTATAGCTAAATCATCTAAGCTAGTGTCAAAATTTCAGAGTGTGTCGGAATAGAGAGCACTCTGAACCATAGACGTTTGCTCTGACGTTACATTTTTGCACTATAGTAGCTCTTTCTCAACCGACATATATAATCATTTTTAAAAGTACCTCTTTTGCTAGAGTTCAAAATATTTTTTCTTTATAGCCTCTCGTGCATGCTAGAGTGTCAACTAGAAGGGCTATGAGTCTTTTGAAACATCTCAGCAACTTATCTTATTTGTATACAGCAAACTTATGTTTGTGATCTGGAAAAAGCTCATCAAATTTCATCATTTATTAATAAATAATTTTGTTTTTCAAACAATCGAAGTTCCATTTGTATAGCATCTCACTGTGATCTGAGTGCGGGTAGAAACGGACTACACTCATATATTGCCATGTATACATTTTTCCTTTCCTTAAGTGGATATAGAACACTGGGTTTAAAACAAAATTGCGAAAGCCATAGGTCGAGATATTGTTTCTTTTCTTTAAGCAAAAGAATGCAGTTGGAGATACACCAGATTACATTTTTCACACACTTCATGGATTATAGGAGGCCTCCACTTTTTTTCCCTCATAAGTTGCAGCCATAATCTTGCATTTGATTAATATCATAAATATATATATACACACACAAAATAATATGAGTGTGACTTGGAATGTTTTTATACATTTAAAACTTAAACTCGCAATAATAACATCCAATTGCCCTCAAACAATAGAAAAATCTGTTCTGCACTTTTATATTAACTTTAATATTAGGACCTATATCAGCCGAAGGGTGTGCTCCAAAATTTCTTTTTTACGTTCAAATCCTCATTTTTCTTAACTGTGATGTTTGTAACTTAAAAATATGCGTTTTAAACTTATTATTAAAATATGAATCTTATTTGGGGAAAAAAGATACATAAATCTGCATTAACAATGGTGTATTTTGGTTGTGATTGTCAGAAAAAAATTGCCAAAAACATGGTATGTTTTAAAATTTTAGGAAGAAACCTTTTGTTAGGCGTTAACTTATTTATATTATATTAATATTTTAGTGGAAATCTTCCCAAATCACTATAATATATGAAATGCATCAAAAATAGCAATTATTAAAATAAAAGATCAAAAACTTTTAGGAAGATGTTGTACAAATACATACTGAAGTTTGTTTCTTTTTCCATTACAGCGTTAGCCTCATTTTTCCCTTCCCGTGTGGTGAGAGAGTAAATTATAAGACAATACTAGTCATAATTTTTACTCTCAAATACTAGCATGGCGGTATTTCAAACTTATGAATCAATAGTTTATCAACTACACACTACGAAAATATCACTCGTCTTTCTCTTTTGTGGTAGTGAGAAGGCCCACGAATTGAAAGCACATTTATCCATTTAAGTACGTCTCAAATTAAAGTGTAACAATGTATCAGACGTGAGACATATTGGTCAACTAAAATTACTACCAAGTAGGTGTGTGTGCTGATAATCGCATGAGTGTGCCTCTGGGGATCAGTCGACCTTGTTTAACTATCCTTACCTGTGGCTGAAGTTAGTCCTTAAATTACGAACAAATAGTGGGAGAATTGAATCAGTTAAATTAAAATGCGAACACGACATCGAATGCGAATGCGAACATGAGAGCCAGTGCGAATATGAGAGCCAATGCGAACACGAGTTGCTGTATTGCAAATATTTATAGAAAGGGTGTTTTTTTAGTGGCACTGGTCGCGGAAATTTTGTGAGGGGGATCATTCGCTCAGGATGGTGCCCCTTGTGCGTGTCATATATGACAGGGTGTAGTGTGCTAATGGTGAGACACGACATATAATTGATTTGATCGCAAAAATATGAGAGCATTCTGACCTTTTAAACCATGGAGTTCATGGTGAGACAGGGTGCGCTCTCCGGTCAGGAGACACACGTAGCAAGTATTTGTAAGCCATAGGGGTAAGTTTTAGTTTTTATACCTGAACTGCAAATTCTAGATTTCTTATACTCAGATTTTTTAGTCTAGATACTATGAAAATGTGGTACTTGTGCTTACATATTTCCAAATGAGGTAGGTCTGATGCGGCATCGGGGGACTTTTTTCTTGTTTTTGTGGAATTCTTTTGAGATTTGGGTTTTCCATTGGCATATGAACCTCAGACCTGGCTAAGTTTCTTTTCTTCAACATACAATTAAAAATTATCAATCAAATTATATAATGGTAAATAAAAATGCCTTTTAACTTGGGCAAACATTACACATATGTCCGTTGAATACTTTCATCCATAAAATATAAAGCTACTGAGAATTATTATGAACACAAGTACAAAGACTATCTGGTAATTCCTAAGCGGTTTCTGTCCGATTGCTGCACAAATACAATCCTGTGAGAGTTCTCGATACGTCTCGTAACTGTCTGCCTTGATCATAGCATCTTGCTCGCTAGCATATGCTCTCTTTCCCTTGTCAACTCCAACTCTTCTTGAGATATGACCGAATGTTATAGGATATAATATATATATCGATGTTAGATTCAAAATATTTATTAGATAGTACAACAATGCGGCTTAACAATTATTAAATTTTATTATTTTTCAAGTTATATATCATATTATTATATATATATATTATATATATATATATATACTTATATTATAGTATATATATACATATATCATATATACTATGTATATAGACTAACATCAGATAAAAAGGTGAGAGTTTCGTCTATTTTTTCTTTTACTTGGCTTACTCCAATACTATACTAAATCTTGCCGCCCTCGAGTCCATTTTTCCCATAATAATAGAACTGCTCTTGGCTGATCGATGGCGCCCAAACACGCTTCTACTCCACACCGAGCCTTACTCTACACAGGCATATATAGCGCAAGTGCGAGTAGTTCTGCCATTCGTCTTCTTCTGATTTCTCCCCTTTGGGGCGATTTTCACGCGCTTTTTTTCCTTGAGTCACATGTGAGGTATAAGTTTCATACTTGATTTCGTAGTGTGACGGTCAGCGCTGGGACGTGTGCGAAAGGAAGCAGCAGGCGTTTGCAATCTAATCTCTTTCTCGCATAATGCGTAGAGTGGGTATAGTCACTCTCTAGATTGTGCGCTCGTTCCTTGGCGGGCGAGTGTTGGTGTGTATACATTACTTATCTAGTTTGCAAAAAATCAAGTTGGGGGATCGTTCTTATTGAATACTGAAGAGAGTCTCTTAAACATGCGAAAAAACGGTTTCCTGAATGGATCCTTTTGCTGACTCACTAGTTTTAAGATAGAATGCCAATGATATCATTTGAGCTGATTGTATTTCGTACACTACCTTCCTCTTATAATCGGTTTTGCCAGGTTGTGAAACCAATTTCTGGATATGAAAAATTACTTGATTTTTTGTAGTTCTTCACGATAAACATGAATTATTTTGGTGAGACCAAACTATCGGTCTGTGGACTATAGCCGAGTCTGAATTTCTATTCATCTTAAAGGATGCGTAAAGCTTTTGGGGCGCCCGGGGTTCAAAAGATTGATTATATATATATCGTTCGATAAAGTGTAAAGTTGTTAATTTATTTGGGCATGCGCCGACGTTCGGTTATTAAGTAGGCATTATGTGTTCGCAGATTGCGCTCACGAGAGATGTGGTAAATGGATAGATGTGTAAATCCATGACCTAATGGGCGGCATGCGCCACGGGGTAATGGCGCACGAGGAATTACCTTGTTTGTACCCTGTGCTCTTGATAAACTAGACAAATATTCTACCATACTCCGAGCTTATTCCTCTCACCTGTAGTAGAACCCTTGAAGGGGGGGTGACTGTGTGTTTAGATTACTTATTGAGTCCACGAGTAGTATGAGAACGTGTTAAAAACCCTGCCGGACACGAGCATTTGGTGACAAGGAGCTTAAATAAAAGTAATGGGTCCTTGGGATGTATGGCAGCTCTCCTGTTTGACCACGGTCGCCATGTGAAAAATCTTCTATACCTGGAAAAGTAAGGAAAATATATTGATGTCATTCCCTGCTACTTCTTAACATCTTCCTCACTCATACGTTGCAATTTGCATGCTAAAAATTGAATTCTCAAGGTATAACTGATACTGACTGTAACACACACCTTTTTAAATGCAACGGCTACAAGCTCTTGTTCACTCTATATGTTGTTACAAACCCGAATAAATCGGTAATTCCTTTTTTTTACCATTTCAACTTTATAACGCTACAAGAACCGCGAGCGTAATCACTTATACTGTCAATCTATAATTTATGAAATTACTTAACTAAGATCTAACACTATACAAGTTAATTTGCTCACAGCAAGTTGCATGAACCAAGAGATTACAAGTTTGGCCGTTACATCACATCATGTTTCTTTTTTAATTCACCCGCATATAGGGTCCCTCCGCTTTTGGTGGGAGTGAGGATTGATATATAATGTATGAGTCTCTCATAATTACATAATGGAGCTCTAACTAAGAGTAATATCGTTATAGACTCAGAGATCATAATCTCATTCTCACACTACATGATTTGCGCTAATATGTGTTTGCTTATCCAACAACCTTTATTTCTCTCCGTGTTCATTCTCTGTTAACACTTTACCAGCTCATACTTTATTTTTAACTCATACTCTAAATATATATATCAAAATCCTATAATTCATTTTAACACCATCATGTATACTCCCCTGATTACGTTGGTCATTTCAACGAAAAATTCCATCTATACTAAACAACTAGGCCTTTGACTTTGATCACAACTGTTATTAATATGTTCAATTTTTGGTTTCAGATTATCGATATCTATTATTTTTAATTAATCATATATTATTTTCTGCATTGAGAGGAATTAAGGTAAGATTTTTTCTGTAATATTTACTAGTTTTTCCAATACATATGAATTTATCAACCCAGATTATTATAGATTTTATATAAAAACAAGTATCATAAATCTTGCAAATGTATATTCTTTATTTTTCTTGAAAGAGTAATCCTAACATATTATATTTACTACTCATTTTATATACATATCATATTAAATAGAACAATATTATATCCAATCCCCTTATTGCTAAAGGCGTTAAGTAAATAATGCAATGTAATTATAAAACTAAATAAAAATTTAAACCAAAATCATTAAATCCTAAAGAAATCATCAATCTCCATCAGATAAATTATTATTCATAACAAAAGAATAACCAGTTGCTTGCTAAGGTTGAGATCAACTTATCCATATTCTAATCAACTTGCAAAAAAACAAATTCTCTATATATATATTTCTCTATCCCCTACCTACTAATTCTCGTTCTCTTTCTCCAGAATTTGTCTTTGCAATTCCATCGCCAAAATTATGGCTACATTCTCTCTTACATCTCATCAGTCTTTTCTTCATCATCTTAACGCTACTTCTTTTCTGTGTAAACATCACCCTTATCCATGTTTACAATATTATGTGTCTTCTCCTGTCTGCAATTGGTCTTTCCTATTCAAGGTCTCCAGCTGTGTATTTCCTACTACCCTTTTGTAGTCTCATCATTCATTTTCCCTACGTTGCATTCTTCTCCTTTCGTCTCTCTTTCTCTTTAACGGCATATGAAGGTCCAGACCAAATATTCACACTTCGGGTACAACTCACTCGTGCAAATATTCTCATCTCCTCTCCTACACGTGACTAAGGAAATAAATCTTACACTGGTAGGAATTGTAGCTGTTCTGTGTTTACAGGCCCTCGGTGTGTTGGACGCCATGGGGCAGGATGTTTAGTTTCCTCAAATGTAAATGTTGGATTGGGGTGGCTTTTGTGCAACCCGTGATGATTGGGATACATTCTGAGGGGCTGTAATTTTGAGAAATTTGTAATTCTTTCCTTTTGCTTGTTTCGATTTTTGGAGTGCTGGGAACCATCGCTGGGTGGAGGCCATAGTTTAAGAATTTGTTCTGAGCGGAGTGTTTTATCAGGTAGTTCTGGTGTAAGTGTGGGTGTTTCCTATTATATTATATCTATATCTATTATAATAATAGTAACCTGTTTTATTTATCCTTTTCACTATAATGATACTAATAATATAATATATATATATACTATATATATATAATATATATAGTATATTCGATATATATACTATATAACTCATTCATCTAGTATACTATTTCTAGGTATACCTAAAGAATTCACTATCTCTGATTCCGCTTGGTTTATATAAATTAAATCAATTTTACAAAAACCTGCTTCCCTTGTTGTTTCTGGCGCGTGAAACAACAAGCCATGAATATCACTTAGAATAAAAACACTTTAGATTCAATTATTATTACTTTTGAAAGAGACTGTATCTCGGATCAGCCGCAAAACCTAATATATATATATATATATTATATTATATATATATTAGTATATATTATATATTATATATATATATTATATATATTTATTCTATTTATATTATATATATATATTATCTTACTATTTTATATTACATTCTATATATATATATATTTATCCTACTATTGATATTTTTTTTGTTTGTGTTTCTCTTTTTTCTTCACACTTCTTGTTGTATTATTATAATAAGTTGCTCAGAACCATATAACACTAAATTTCTCTCCCTCTTTATTTTTTTCTTTATGGTTTCATAGATGGTTGAGGAAAAAAGTTTATTTAAGGAAGTAGAAAGTTGGGTTTTTTTTGGTGCCCCTTCACTTACACAGTTAGCTTATTCCTGGAACATATATCTACCCTTCTCGGCTGGGGGGGGTGGTTCGCCTTGCGATCTCTACATCAAAAAAACAGTAGCTATAAAGACGGCCTAGCCATCTGCTCTCAAGCCCTAAGCGCACGCTGCTCCGCACACAACATCAAATCTTACATCTCTCAGTTCAAATGCTGGTTACTAACTACCACAAAATTGAATGGCTTGCCTTTGCTCCATTCCAAAAAATCGTCAATTATCCCCTTTTTCCCCCAAGCTAAAGAACACCCACCTCACTGTGACACTCTTTAATTGCAGACTCCTAATATAAAAGCCAAGCAATAAAAGGAATTACAATGACACACACATGATTTTTTATTCCCTTCCCTTCATATAAGAGAATCTTCCTAAGGAAAATCTTGAAAAAATAAGTGTTCCAAAAACACTCACCTGCATCAAATTCGCTCATCAACCAATGAAACCCTCACAGCAATCTGCAAATACATGTGTCCTCCTAAACTAAGGATGTTCAATATGTTTTCTAGTAGTATCCCAATCCAATTACAATAAACTAAAAACTGTGAGAAAACAAAGCTTTTAAGAGTAATTAGAGGCTGTCACTTAATTACTCATCTCCACTCAGAAACAAAAATACTTTCAATAAGTGACCATCAAGACATGCTGGGCATTCAATTAAAAAATTCCAGTAGAACCTTGAATCCTGACCACCCATTACACTTTTTCTAACTTAACACACCAGCCCCATGACAACAAAAAAGAAAAATATCTTCATATTACACACACATCTTTTAAGCTCACTCCAGCCTCTAAGCCAACCAGGTTTGGCAATAAAAAAATAAAAAAAATAAAACTAATATTTTGTTATATTTTTATAATGGTTTTAAAAAATATCAGATTAATAATAGTATATATATTAATAAATATACACTTTACTACACAGTATATAAGTTAGAATTTAACATTGCCATAATGATTTTTCACATGTGGCTGATGAGATAAGATAGATCTGATTATTAATATCTTTAAAAAATAAAATTTATTTTACATATAAAATTCTTTATCAAGCAAATGAAATTAAATATATGAAAATATTTATTCCTTTATAAAAAGACAATACAATTCCTTTTTATTATTATATAACAATTGAAAAGTAGCCAAATTTAAATTCATTTCAAAATTCTTTGTAAACAATGACAAGCTTCAGGATACTTTTCTACCAAAGTTTGCTTCTTTGTTTACTTCATGAACGATCATATGTTCTGATAGTTTAAATTGACCATGAGTTTGAAGGACAGAAATGAACTGCTGCACATAAACTGGTAAAATCTCTTCTGAAAATTTATTGTTTATAATTTCATTTATATAAGATTCCTGTATACAAACATATAACTATGGAAAAGGCTCGACTGTTTTCACTTTCTAGCTATATAAGGTGTATAATCTAAATCATAATTCACAACACTTTAACAGACACAGATAATTATTAATTCATTAAAGCTTATACAAAATTATTGATGTAAATAATTTAATACCAGTTTGCAGTCCTAATGATATTTTTTCAAAAATGTTACTTTGATTTGGGGATCATTTTTGAAGTAACAAGAAATTTACAATATTGATGGTATTTTCGCAAGAGATTTTAGCATTTGGATAAAATCCTCTTTATTGAATAATTGGAACCAAAAATTTTATACAAAAACAAGATAGCTGACTTTTTATGAAAATTGTGAAGATCTTTCTTTTGGTCACATCTATGATACAGTTATCTTACCAAACTCAGAAAGCTGCTCTTTATTATATTCTAGAGATTGATTTACTTACTGTCAGTTGGATTATTTTGAAATAACCTATCAATTGCGAATTTCTGGTGTGGCCTAGAAGAGTTTCTAAAAGATTGGGCAGAGCGCACTTTAAAAACCTCTCCCAAATCCCTGGTTCTCTCATGCAAGAAACCAAATTTTGCCAGAATTACAGTGGTTTCTTGTATGGCATCAAAGTTTGACAAAAGTAAAGTGGTTTCTTGTAAGGGACTAAAATTGACAAAACCAAGATGATTTCTTGCAAGACCAAAATTTTATTTGACAGGAGTACGGTGGTGTCATGAAAGATTAAAATTTGATAGAAGTATGGTGCTTTCTTGTAAGACATCAAGTTTAACAAAAGAACGGTGGTTTCTGGACAACACCAAAATTTTACAAAGTATGGTGACTTCTTGTAAGACATAAAAATTTAACAAAAATACGGTGGTTTCCGGAAAAAAATACAAAATTTTTTAAAAAGTATGGTTATTTTTTTAAAGAAAAATTTAAGAAGCACGGTGGTTTCTTGTAAGATACCAAAATTTGAGAGAAGAACTGTGGCTTCTTGGAAGACACTAAAACTTAACAAAAGTAATCTGTTTTCTTGAAAAACTCCAAAATTTGATAGAAGTACGGTGGTCTCTTGTTATTAAGAACTCACAAAAATTTAAGTCATCCAAACTATTTCTGAATACTTAATCATCATAAATATCATAAAAATATCCTGAGAATTATAATAATTTTAAAGATATAATTATCAGTTATTTATTTACAATACATTTATATAATAAACATAATAACATAATAGTTATAAATAAACTTTGACTTAACGTATAAATATCATATTATAAAAACTTTTTTAGAGCACTTGTAAAATGTTTATTATATTTTATATTCACTACCGGTTAATGGTGCTATAAATGGAAGTAATAACCTATTTCAATACTAACTAACCTAGCTATACTTATCCTATAAAATTATTTTCCTTTAAGGAGACGGTTAGAATATGTAACCGCTAAATTTATATTATCTGAAAAACGATATCTTAACTAAATACTGACACAAATAATTACAAATTCTTAATAAAACAAATTTAGATTTCTTGATTATTACACATTTTATTTACATATTATATAAACAATATATAAAATATGCTTGATTATATACTTTTTATCATAAACTACTAATAATATCAAAAATTGAATTATAAATTTTTTATATTATTATTATATTATATATCACTAGGTTTTATGTTGTTCACAATAAAGGAATGAATACCATATATCCACCGGGTTGCGTGGAAAACACCTCTTCCCCTACTTCATCTAACCCATTAACCCTAGGCGCCCAACAGTCTTCTCATTTCTTTACGGTATCCATGCCGCCATAACTCCGCGAGATTTCGATATGGACGAGAAGGTATGAGGCATTTTTTTATAATACATACACAAAAATTTATAGAATTGTAATAATTGTCAAATGTAAAAATACACACACACACACACTAATAATACATTAACAAATATAAAATAAAAAAGAACCATAAATAAAGATCAAATCCACCGCTCATTATCACCAAGAAAAACGACAATATACAAATAATCAAATTGTTAATTTAATAAAATATATTAATAATATTATAACTTGAGGTTATGAAAAGAGATAGACAAAATAGATAAAAATAAATCACATAACAATAAAAAAAAATCAAAAACTTAACATACAATTGTGTTTCATTATTAATTTATTAAATATATCCTAATAGGAATTGAAATAGTTCACTCTTAAATTATAAATTATAAATTTTAAAATATTCTAGAAAAATAGAGCTAAAAAGATTACTAATATAGGCATATAATACAAATATTGAAATTTAAATTCATACTTATTAAACACACAAAATATTTACGAGTAATTTAGTGCTTATTTCTTAATAGCTTCGTCAGTCACATAATTTTCTTGTACACATAGGTCCACCTAAGAAAAACTTTATGTTCGAATAAAAAAATATATTAGACCTTTTAAATTAGAGAACACTTAACATATGCTCCATTAATCAGTGTATACACAAAATGGCAAATTACAAATTAATGTAAATATAATTTTTATTTTAACATACGGATTATATTTAATTGGTAATTCTCAATAATAATATCTAATAGTGGAGTAATTTTAGGCAAAATTCACCAAAACACACATAAGCAACATAAAAATTGAGATTATATTTAAGAGAAATCTCCCAAAATTTTATATTAAGTATTTTTAATTTGAAACTTCAAGAAACCGATATAACATGAATAATACATATTTAAAATACAAAGTTTTAAGATTTCCCTTTATGAGCTTATTTAACACAATTATACTTAACCAATTAATATATGAAAGATGGTTACAGAACTTTGACTACGCTTTTTATGCAGCTACACCGGGCATTACGGAGTATTAAATCCCGTGACGGAGACTTCTTCTGCAGCTCTACACAACCTTAGTTCCGGGGTCTTACTTAGCCAATCGGAGCCTGAGATACCGCACTCACACAACAGTATCACCTTTCGCCTTAAATTAACTGTTACCGGGACCCTTCCCGAGAAAATTTCATTTATCCGCAACGTCTTGCCACGTAATAAAAACTTGATCGTTTGCACAGACAACATCGCAATACAACAATATAAGGTTTAAAAATACAAAAATATCTTAGAAATTTATTGCACTTATTGCCCTTATAGACTGAAGACTAGAAATTAAAGACTAAAATATAAAAAATTGAATTAATTAAATTATAAATATTTCTCTAAAACTCTTTCATCTAGTATAGGTCATACCGCCACATTTTTACTATCACTTTTTTCAAACAAAAAATTAGCTATACATTAGCAAAGATGCTGAGCGTAACCACTTTCTTCTCTCCAAAACTCCCCCGAGGCATGGTACGTCACACATAAAGGGATGACACATATCACAGGGCAGCAGATCAAGGGAGAGCGATCTATCCTTGTAGTGCCTAAACAAGTTATCAATACCAACACTTTAATAGGCCTATCTCACAGCGAAAAATAGTAGTTTCATCTTTTGATAGAGGCCACTCCGATCACTAGACATGAATATCACTTACCCTAGCTAAAAACACCAAATTAATTGTAGTAGATTCACGGTTCTCGCCTCACTTACAACTTAAATTCATCTCTTATAACTACTCTGTATACAATTTATATTTAGAGATAACCACCCTAGGTCACCCTCATTAAATGAGAGGGTACACTATCGCTTCACCAGGATTTAATTTTCGTAGATTTCTATACAGTTAAATCCATCAGGAGTTCTGAAAGACTTATTTGTCTTACCTAGGTTAAGCTATTAGCTATGAAATTAAAAAGGAGAATTAATACACTTATATATATCTATATATCAAGGATGGGTTATCATAGATTAAAATATTTTATATCACCTAATTGAAAGCCAAAAAATTATTATATAATATGTAATCTGAGAGAACTCGATTCACACAAATATCGAAGTATTTAATATAAACAAATTATAGAAATTTTCTAAATTTTAGTCACTAATTATTATTTACGTACAATTATACACAATTAATTATAAAAATATTAAGTCTTCGACTTTTTAACGCTTATTAATTATATTAACACTACATCAAAATTTGTAAATAAATATTTTATTTTCACATTTATGTATTATGTATGTACTAAAGATAGAATACCTTCATATACAAAAACACATCACCACTGCCTTATAAAATATTATTAACTACTAGGAGTACCTACAAATTTATTATAATCTTCAGTCTGGAGTGTTTTATTGTACATGAAATTTAATACTAAATATATTAATTTATAAAACCCAACATAATTAATTAAGTAATATTTCCTACTATTGAGCTATCTAAATTTAAAACACATTGCACACAGTTATATATTTAAAACCAATATAAATAAAGAAGGTTAAATCATCCATAAAAGCAATCACTTAATCAAATCAAATTAATAAATATATATTTTTGTCCAACACAGTATAATAGTAAAAAACGCACTATTATAAATATACCCTATATCAAACACCTATGCCAATCTGTTGAACTCAACTATTACATACCATAAATTATATATATCTCGAAATATCCGAATATCTAAAATACATGAATAACAATATTGGAATAACCAAATTTATAAGAATATTATTTTATTCCTTGCTATGATTATAACTATACCCAAATATATACTATATTAAATATATTATTAATATATAAATATATAATGAATACTATTATTAGACTACGTACTTTATTAAATACTTATAATCATATTAAATATATATATCAATAATTTGATATAATTATTTTCAATTACTAGGAGTTTATATATTAAGTTTAGTACACTAATAATGGAGTAAAGATAAATATCATCATATAACATAACACATATCATGCACCTAATATTTAAATATCAACATATATATATAGTTTTACTACTACAAATTAATATATTATCATAGTAAAAACTATAAATACCGAATATATCTAAAAATAATTAAATACATATATTAAATATTATGAGAAAATTAACAATATATATTATTAGTAATTTTTCACTTATTCTTACATAAATACATATTACATATTATATAACAATATATATATAATAATAATAAGCCTATTGGTTATATAACTATATTATATTATATACTGCTTTATATTTATATAAATTTCTATACTTAATTTATATCTAAAATTTGTAAATATAAATAAAATATTTATTTTATTACATAATCACACACTCGTTATGGTGCACAAATGAGTAGAGAGATACCCTACTATATATCAAACAACTATAATGTACGAAATCTACTATAATAATATATACATACTTATATGGTTATATATATATATATATATATATATATATAATATATATGATTATGGGTTTTACACAGAAAACCGATTTCAGATATTGCCTATTTTTATAGCACAATAATATAATTAATTAAAAGTTATAGAAGAGGGTAATAGCCTTTAAGTCTATAAATCAATTTTAAATGTTCTATTCACTTACTGCAGTACAACTTCTAATAAAAGGATATTTAATTGGTTTTGGAGTTTAAAATTATTAACAAAAAATAAGTCCTAGACTATATTTCTTTTAACCATTTCACAAATAAAAAAGTTAATATTTCTTAATATATAACAATAGAATTTTAATCAAGTAAACTTATACCTTTCATTTTTCAAAAAAGGTGCGGACCAAAGAGCGGAAACTTGTTTTTGATCCGCACGTGCAACTCCAGCTAATTCTGACGATCCGCACACCTCGCTAGTTCGCACCATATTCTGGTAGTGAAATACAACGCATCGGAGCGGACTAGCGGACTCGCGGGACTAAAAAGAGCGGAAGTGCCCACCTCTGATAATATTATATTAATAATATAAACAATATTATTATATATAGATTTATATTTCTACTATATATATATATATAATCTATATTTTGACATACTACTTTATATATATATCGTATAATACATAATATATTAATATATACACTATAATAATTAATAAATACTATTAATATATAATATATTAATATAATTATAATAAATAATAACTTTATAGACATAATTATAAATATATATATACTACTTTATATAATATATATCACTATATTTATTTATAACATATATATATATAATATATACAATAATAATTTAGTAAGTATAATATATATATACACATTAGATATATCGTCATCAGCATGTCAAAGAGAAGTTTATTGTTTTGCGAAAATTAGAATAGATGAGAAATAACCTCAAAGAGATAGAGGAAGTAACAATTTTTTCGACAATATTTCTTTTAATTAATTCATTATATAAGAATGAATTGCAAAATTAAAAAAGAAAGAAACACACACATATAAACTTCTACCCTTTAAATAATATATTGTACGCAAAAGTAAGCTGAAGAGGCCTTCTAGCGAACCAAGACCCGTGTATAATATATAAGAACCGAGAGAGTGTCATATACTACTCTTGGATACACGCAAGGAGTGACGTAGAAAAACTAACACTTTACTTATAAACAACACCAAATTTTGTTTAGATATTTGGTTTGTATATGCGTAATTATGTTTACACACAATTTTTCTATCACCAACCACACACACACATATAACAAATATAAATAAGCTTGATTAATCTTTATCCCTACATCAAAATACTGAAATGCAGTTTATTATAATGGAATTTTCTTTTTGTTTAAATGAATTATATATATATACCATAGGAGATTTGAATATAATATTAGGCAAAGGGAGAATGATATTAATACTACTGTATCCAAAACTAAACTAAAACATATATAGTTCAGACCATTTAAACCTTTCATCTAACTATCAATAAATTTATTAATAGTTTTATATTCATTATTATAAACACAATTACTATAATACTATATTAATTAAATACATATATTAAATACGCATTTAGATTTTTACCTATATATATAGCATTTATATTAAATAACATAAATATAATAAAGTTATAATAATAATAAAGGATATCGAGGTTAGGTGTAAGTAAGCTCTACTATCACTTATAATATTAAATAAATATATTATATATATATTATTACTAAAATTGATAATAAATTTTTATAATTATATTTTTTAAACGGTTTTTATGTTAGGAGCAAATGGAATGATTACCATATCAAACACACCTGACCCTATTAAATATATTAATCACTTATAGGAGACCACTATCACAAATAATTATTATATTTAATAAATCTAGAATAACACTCACCAGAATCTAAACATGAATACAATATTAAAAACTAAATATATTATAAATAGAATTTAATATATTTTCCACTTTAATATGTTTTACAAACTAACATATTAATGTAAAATTATATAATAAATAATAAAGCGTTTATATTATATATTAGACTTTTATATCTACTACATATATATATCATCAAAAATGATCATAAATTCGCCAGTTGGTGAAAAAAAATTCGCTTCAATCTCTCTCTCTCTCCTCTCTCTCTCTCTCTCTCCTCTCTCCTCTCTCTCTCTTCTCTCTCTCTTCTCTACGAGATACCTCCCTCTCTCTCTCTCTCTCCTTCTCTCTCTTCTAAGTATAGCGGTATATTTCTAACTTGGGAAAGCAGATCACACATCATTTCCTACACAAAGCACACTCTCATAAAGAATTTGGATGTTCTAGAGAGCTCTCCTTTATAAGAGAATTTCTTCCTCACCTTCCACAAGATTTGTCATTCTCTACTGTCATATGAAAACGCAGGGCATTGTGCAACGGATTAATTCTAAGCAATGCATTAACCTTACCACATCAGAATTATCTGGAATAATTAATTATCCTTTCTCTATCACAACATTTAGTTATATTTTTCCCTTTCCGCGCGACCCTGGCTGTATATGTCGATTAATAATTGAGCACGAGTAATATTATCTTACGAGGCTGTAAATAAACCCATTTAATTCTATACTTTGACCTACTTTGCTCTCCTATCACTAACAATCCTACCTCCCAAACCCTGAGAAATAAGTTTTAACGTTACATTATTTGGTGGTAATTATTTATTCCAGACGCCATGAAAACGGATCCTGTGTAAAAGGCAATAAAAGTGCTCTCCGTAGGAGATGGACAGTCTAATTTACGATGGAAGATTTCTAGGTTTGCATAGACCTACATTTCATCCATTTAAACAGGGATTTAAACGGTCCAGATCTTGACTACATCTGTTATCTATATATGGCACGCGTCGTTCTATGACTGTCGTTAAATACAGATTAACTATTTGGGCAAGAGCTCACATCTTTTTGCATATGAACAAGCGTGTTCCTGTCCGTCCGGTTTTTCGCCGATCCCGTAAAAATACCAAAATTATTATCCTGAAACCGATCTAACAGAATGAAATTACAATACTTAGAGAGAACAACACCCCCTCCCTACCTCCCTCGTCCTTGCTAATTTTTTTTCACCACAATAAATTTCGAAATGAGAAAACGTTCCTGTAAGGAAACGTTTTTTTACACACTGATGTTGCTAGCTGGTAGTATATTTTGATTTCCCATAGAATAATTACTACTTCCTTTTAATTAAACCGAAGATCTGGTGTGCGAATGACACGTGAAGATTACCCACCTTTCAAATACAAACCTGCCTAAATTACCTAAGAGCCCCCCCAAAAATTAATTATCTGAGAAAAGAGCACACGCGGTGTTGATTACAAGGGTAACATAGCAACAAATGAAGACTTTCTCACACAAAGATAGTGTTTTAAAGGAACCACCAGAGTGTGGTAGAGAAAAATTATTTCGCAATTATGAGCTATGGTGAACCACATATACGACCCCGCCAGGTGGGAAGACAAAAAATACACGAGTTCAAACAAAATCGTGATATAGAAAAATTGATAGCTTATGAGGACGTTACTAGAGACTTTTATTGAGAGAGTTAAAATTAGCAGTATACAATTGTAAAGTGTCTTTTCTTTTGACGGCGTTGGTGGGTTTAAAAAGGAGCAGTTAATCAGAGATGATTGCACAGAAACTGTTCCAGAGTTAGCACCTAGACACCTAAATGATTGAGTTACATCAGTGATTGATGTAACCCGAACCCAAAATTTGCATTATACATTGAAACACCGAGCCTCACACCTAAAATTAAATTGAGTAACAATTACATATTGATAAAGCACAGAATTGTGCCTAGATTTCCTTTGGTATATATATATAAGGACCTGTGTATATTGTGAGGAGCCCAGAACACAAGTGAGGCAGAATAACAGCGAGATCAAAAATTATTATGAATTAAGCCTTTGAAACCCATAAAGCGCTTTATCACTATTTTTACACTTGAAAGACCTCCAAAGAGTCACACATTTTTTTCGTTCAAATTGTAAAATAATATTATAATATTTTGTTTATATTACACAGAAACGGTTGGTGCAAAGATACCAACTCGATTGAAATCTGGGTTTTGAAAACGGCCTGAAACCCAACTATGAAAGTGCGGAATGGGCAACACTCAACATGAACCTGCCCTAATTACCCTTTAGGAGCCCGCACCCAAAATTATTAATCTGATCCCGATCTTAACATGAATATACATATTTAAAACAAATTTAGACTTTACTTTTGCTTATTACAAACATATAATCCAATATAAATAGTAGCTTGACTACCGCTTTTTAATCACACCTACCCACATTCAAATTATATAATTTATTTTCAACAATTTGGGTTGCAAGAGCAGAATTGACCTCCAAACACCGACACTTATATAGCACACTAATTCTTACCTCTAAGGAGCCTCGTCCCACACAGAACAAAGCATCTTATTTTTAAATTATAATCTGAAAACAAGTCGAGAGAGTGCGTGAACAGTGAAACATATCAGATACTATAGGTTTTTGTATAACTATAATTTTAGTTTTATTCTCTCTCTCCGCTTAGCGACCTAATTACACAATATGAAGCACATGTATGATAAATTATCAGCCGGTGCCCTTTAAGGAGACTAAATCTTGTGACTTTTTTATCACTACATTATCAGACAGACTTTAAATAATTCACAACTTTGTAGATATACTTTCTAAAAGCACAAGGTTTCTTGTGATGGCGAAAGCGGAGACTACCTGCAATACACACAAAAAAACAAAAAATGGAGTTGCCCTCAGCGGGAAATACAAGTTACCTTCGAGGAGCGAAACCACAACCATTAGAGATTTAATTATTCCTGATAAGACAAATGGGTGAGTTACAATAATAGACAGCTGAATAAACTACGGGCAGCTCCAATTGAGCATCAAAACACAAATTTTAGATTACTTGTGCGCCGTTCCTTGCTCAATATTATTACACAATATAGAAACTCATATCTATTAAGAGAGTGTATAAAGCAACAAGATTAAAAGAAGGAACTTCAATGGCGGTTCTACTCCATTTTTCTAATTTTTATGAAGCCTCACCCCTTCATACACCCAGATCTAGCCTTATGACTTCAACAAATGAAAAGCCTTTTGTTCGATATTTTTTGAGTCTCTCTTTCTTAGGCCAAATGAAATTGAAACCTAACGATTTACCGCAAAAAAGCACTGAATAAATTGAATAGTTGGATGTAAGAGATTATAAATTTTGTGGGGAAAAAACGAAATTTAGTAAAACTTAAAACTCCAACACCAATTATATAAAATTTACTTGGGTATAGGTACAGTATTAAAGAGTAGGACAACATAATAAAAAACCACGATTACTTCCTCTTAAATATAGGCAAAGCTAACAATTAAAAATGAAAAAAAAAACTGAATTGAAAGATTAAAATCTTAAAAACGTAAAATTTCAATATTAATTGATATAAAATGTCTAAAATGCAGGAGACAAAAATTATAAAGGAGCTTTACATTCCTCCCCTGGTAAGAAGGCAATACTCTCAAATATGCATTTTGCAGGCCTCAAATTTCAATTGTTGAAAACTATTAAGAGTTCTAAATTCCCTTGGTGCGCGGTGGGCAAAAAATAAATAATTTCCTACTTTAAAACGCTTTCCTAAATTATCCCACACATGGCCCGCTTTGTTTGGTTAATATATTTCCTGGAAGACACATGTGTCTGGGTGGATGCTAAGTCTTTCCCAATTTATCAGCCTCCTCATAAGTTTTATATCTTCGGAGTCTCACGAGAGAGATATATTCCACGGTAGATCGCGCGCAATTTTATTCATAAAGGTATTGAAATAGGCCTGAAATTTATACATTCAGTACACACGTTGGGCACACCAGTAATTTTCAGTAAAAATTTTATCATTTAATTTTGTATTTCTTCTTTGTACACACACCGGTTTTTTATCAATAAGACTGGTTGCATGAAATTTCACTTTGTGATTTACTACACCTTTCCCCTAATATCGAGAGTCGGAGAACATCTTCATGGCAAAAGCTTCTCATAAAGGGTGGTCGATAATCTTAGTACTAATGAGGAGGAGGTCGAAAATTCTCTTGAGCGCCAATTATTAAGAGTCTATTTTTCGCACGAAACCACACTTCCATTATCACCTTCTTTCCTCTTCTGTCCCCTGGGTGCACGCATCCTCTCGGAAAAATCTCCCAAGCCTAACAGGACCCGGAACTAGCCATTATGGTGTACCTCAATGCTCTGCGGACAATAAGTACCCCCTTATTGGGCACTGATTTAGCAGCGTAACTCGAATTTCTTTGATCTGCTTTTTCCTAAGATTCACAGAACCGTACCACACTTACCTCTCACGTGCATTGAGCAGGCATATTTCTTAACTCGCTTTCCTTTGATGTTCCCTCGCTTTCTATCACTATTCTCGATGACGAGGCAGTACCCACTTTCTTTTGAAAGGATCGTATAGCTCTATATCTTTAGATTGTCTTGTCCTTCTTCTGAAAAACCATGTATTTATGACATTTATAGTTTCATTATTTTTTTTTTGCCCTCTAAAATATTGATTTCCGGTTATTTTGGACAATAATATATCATCATATATTACTAGCTGTAAGGAATAAAAGTCAAACCTGAAAAAATATTCATGTTTTATAATTGATTATGCCCTAAAATAAACAATATGACAACATTACAAATACCTAAGCCTTTAAATTTGGAAAACACAGTATACTTTATAGCTGTTTAATACAGAACTATAACTTATTATTAAAGTATTTAACTACTTGCCCTAACAGTACTTATAACACTTTATAAATTTCCTAGAGTTCATCGCAGAGTTTACCAAGTTTATTTTTTGAAATATTCCTTTATTTGTCCCCACATTTTGAGCGCTTATATTATTCCCCTTCAACATACCCCCGAAGATACACAAAAGTTTAGTTTATTGGTTAGCACTGGTTCCGGTGACTAAGAGTTGAAATGAGTCCACAAAGTCAATATGACCACGTCGTACACGATCTGAAAACTATGGCCTAGAGAAAAATGTTATTTGACAAGCACTAAGCTTTTCTTGAATCAACTTTATTTTGTGAAGAAAGCTATTTAATCAGGAGGGGCAACTTTATCCCTTAAGTTTAATTTCACACTAAACACATTAAAATAATATTTAAAATACTTATTAATTTTTAATTTCTATCTAATGTATCAATACGATACTTAGGAGTTAATGGTATGTTAATTATAATTTAAATTTATCTTTTTTTTTCCGGGCATAGCATCCTATTACGTTCACATGTTTTTTGGCACCTATATAAACGTATTAAGCTAGATAATTTTTAATTATTAGTCCATACAAGGTAAAACCTTTCATATATTTTATTTCATATATTTAATTTGGAAGAGTTGACCCGAGAGTCCTCGCAACCTGAATGCACGAGCGGGATTCAAGCTTTGTGGTGTTCCCTTTGCTAATTATATCTGCATATTTCGTCTCCTGTTGAAGTTCGCGAAACATAGTGTGGGTAAGAGTGTAACACTTACGAGCATAAAGTTGGTTTGATTATTACCAAATATTTTTCGAACCCGGAAAATTTTTTCCCTTCCGAGACGAGAGGTTTCCCACATAGGGGCCTTTGAAAATACCTTTTACCCTCACATACTATTACCCGTTATGAAAATATAACAGTACTTATATAGTAGTTAAAATACCACTGACCAAAAAAAAAAAAATCATAAAAAATTTCAAATTAATAACTAATACTTAATATTATTATATAAATTATATTATTACGGAGTAATATTACATCCTAATTAAAATTATATATAAAAATAAATACTTATTCCACTAAAAATTTCAATTAGTAAATCACTATATATATATATATTTACTATATAATACTATAAATATATTGAATACCTTTATTTTTATGCGGATACAAAAATACACAATTAGTCAACAGAAAAGAAAATTATATAATAATAATAATTTACCTATTATATAATAATATATAGAAAGTCATCATCCCTATATAAAATAGTATATATCACTAGTAATCTTTAGCAACATACATGCCTGTCATCAGTGATACAGTATCACAAAAACGTAATTCAGATATTGGACTATATTTATATATATCAATACTATATATATACAGGGTATATATATATATATATATATAATAATATAAAAACTATATTCCTATAATGTTTTAAAAATTATCCTATTATAATAATAATAATGAGCGTCTTTTGGACCAAAATAAAATAATTTAATTACCCAGAGTGATTTGTATACCCATATTATAAAGTAACATAAAATAAATTTTACAATCTAGCAGGATATTAATTAAACTACCTAATTTCATCATACTATAATTAATTAAATAATAATAAAAAAAAAACTAGAAAACAATAGATTTATATGTAAATAAAAAATTATAATATATAAAAAAAAAAGACATGTAATTAATTGAGAATAATATCAATATATTTTATTATTTTATCATAGTAGGTATTACTATTTACTAATATTATTATAATGAGCCATACTCACTATTAGAATAGTATATTATTAAACATTGCACAGGCATTAAACTAGCTTATTTAATCTAAAATCATAATACACATCAAATTTATTAGGGTTAATAAAATAATTTATTTTTCTAATTACGTTTGGGCAAATAAGAGTAAAGATTAACTATCCATAATATCAACTAACTGGTCTCACTAAATATATAATTAATACCTTATCTGGCAGACTAGTAAATTTCTTATTTAATTACTTATATAAAACCGAAAAATCAAAACTAATGATATACATATATATTAAATATATATAACAAAGAACTTTGTGATAGATTTGCAATGAAGAAATCAATATTTCCAAAACATAATTATTATAAACATAATAATTAAGAATAAGACATTTTAGAGTTACTATTACGCTTTTTTAAATCAACTACAATCACAAATTAGTAAATTTAATTTTACAACGGTTAATCGATTTAAGCCAAAGAGTATAGTAATACCATATTTAATATTATCTAAACATTACACTCTTGCCCTATTAAAATTATACCTAGAGTTAGACCAAATCTATATTTATTAATATATTCGTGCGTATTACTTAAACACCTATAACATATATGAATAACTAATATTATAAAATACAATATATTTTTAGATTTTTCTATCATTATATTTAGCTTATTCTCCTACAACTTAAGTTTGACTTATATGATAAATAATAACTTCCTCCTTCTACAAGACATTATTAAATCTCAACTTATTTGGCAATTATATAAATATATCTATAGCCTATATGCGCGATAATTGCTTTTCAACGGTTATGTCAGTTTATTGTAAAGGAGGAAGATATATTTAAACCTATATATTATATATTATATTAAACATACCTGCCTAAATTTATACCTGTAGGAGCTATTCAAATTATTATTTAAATCTGAAAACTACGTCACTATTCTTATACTGGGAGATTACTTATAAACCTATGTAATAAATACATATTATAATAAACTAATAAATGTTAGATTTCCTTTGCTTTATTACAACATATAACAATAATAAAATACAAGGTTTTATTATGGACTACGCTACTATAGTTTTATAAATAATCAACTGACAAAACAATATTAAGTATAATATTATTTTATATTTTTATAATACTATATTATTATATATATAATATATTATAATATAATATATATACGTGATATTAAGATGCATAAAAGGATGAATAATATACTACTCAAACACAATGGCTGGCTGATTATATATGTCACAAGATTATAGATAAAGATCCTAGGCCCGATTTTATGATTTTAACAAAACCTCACCAATACGGAACACTCATACTCAAAAGAACACCTCTGAAACCAAGAGAAGCGTTACATAAAACTAGAATGCATTATACTAATTAGTTATGTTAATTAAGCAACACAATAGTGGATTAGAATATATATTTAACCTCTGTTCTATGTAATTTCACACAACAGAAGTTTAAAAGCACACACTAAATTATTAAGAAAAATTATCTTAAAGTGTTTATATCTATATATTTTACCGGGAATGTGCCGAAACCAACAACAAAAAAGAGCGCACAATTGTACCAATTATCAATCCACAGCAATACGTCTTTAATACTAAATTTCTCCACAAATATTCCTCTTTATAATCAATTCTTAATTGTCTATTATTGGTATTTATCACGGTCTTTTGATTTTTGGCCACTAAGAAATTATTTGATTAAATTTAAAAGAGCTAAACCTCTCTAAAACACCTTATGCGTATAATATACCTAGAGCCACTACCTTTGCTTCAAACAAAAGTGATAAAATTATCTTTTTTTTAGTGAACCCAAACCGATCTAACATGAAAATACATTATAACAACATTTTTTATTAGCATGAATATATAAATTTCACACCTATATATATGTCTATTTAAAATAACATAATAATCAACACATATAATAATAATAAACATATATAAATAAATAAATATATATATATAAAGTAATCACATTTATATTAAATATATGAATACACTAAATAGCATTATTATATAATATCACTAAACATTTGAATAATAAAATTCCAAAAAAATAATAATTGTAAATAAATATATTAATTAATATATTTAATACACACACTTTGGGAGATAACTTGTTTGCAAACGGGACTAAGAATAGTAACACGACTAGTCCAACCACAGTCAAAGCACTCACAATGCTCAGCGTACAAGAAATTTAAACCCAAGCCTGAGAACCCTTCCTAACCAAAATTTATATCCTTGTGAAATCACCATGAAACCGATCTAAACATGAATACATATAGGTATTTAAAACAAATTTTCGGATTATTTACCCCTTTTGGACTAAATTTCAATTTTTAGACATTTACAGATTTAGGTTAGGACATGATAACAATATAGATTATAAAGTTTTACCAGAGCTTAGTAAGCGTTTAGCTTTATTTTTTTAATTATCTTAACGTTAAAAGCATTAGGTACAAATCAAAATTGTAAATTTTTTCACGGTTTTTGTTGCAGAAGGAAGCATACCCTCAAACAACCTGACCTTAAAATTACCCTAGGAGTCCAAATTATTATCTATGGACAAAACCGTAAGAGAAGTCTATCAAACTTGACTCGAATAATACATTAATTAAAACAAAATAATAAAAATTATATTCACATTATATATGCAATTATTAATTATATACAATAAAATTACCAAATACTATAAAATAAAACCATAAAATAAAAATATAAAATAAATAATAGCTTGAACACTATAAATACGCACACTTTTATATTATCACATTAAACAATCAAAATATTAGAGTGTATAAAAAATTAATTAATTATATTATTTTTTCCACAACACGGAATTTATATGAATAATGTGACCAAAAGGCCAAGAATTACCTTTTACAAAGGAGCACACTCCTTTGACCTTTAGATCAATTGATAAACATCTGGCGTATATGAAGAGGTTGAAAGAGGGTCACCGGGGCTCCAAGGAAGCATATTAAATATTACCATTTATACGTGGAAACCGGTTCTTAACATGCAATACAATATTAAAACAAATTAGATGTTTTTCGCGCGCTTGACTTGAGGGTAAAAAGAGCGGAGCAGAATAATCAGAACCAAGGTCCTCAGTCGTCCTATACAAACTATAAGACCGAGTATTGACGCGACCAGCGACTACGCCTTACCTCGACGCAAAATCATGCCAAAATAATTGTAAATTAATTTGGTGCGAGCGGTTGATTTCTGGCCTATAAGGTGATTTAAAAAGATACACTAAAAATCAAACAGCACCTGGGGTTATCGACCCTTAAATATTAACACTTCAATACGAGCCTACCCAAATTTAAATTATCTGTATATCGATCTTACATAAACTGTTAAAATACATAATTAAAAAAACAAATAATTTAGATTTCCTTGCTATACATTATAAACATTACAATATAAACAATAAAATATATAATAAATATCAGACTTTGAACTTCTACGCTAATTACATCTACAATTATAATATAATACACATATTATGTTAAAATTATTTTTTCCCAACGGTTTAGTGCAATACACCTAAGAGATACCTATTAATATCAAACACCTGGTCACTATAAAATATTACCTTAGGAGAATGAACCATTAATTATTTATCTGAAACCACCTGAATTCTTTACATGATAAATTATTAAAAACATAGTTATTAAAAAACATAAATTTTACATATTATATCACTTATTGCTATTTCACATACATTATATACATATATACCAATAATAAATATAAGGCTTCACCTTCTCTTTATCACTACTATTTATCAATTTGATAAAATTTATTATTTATATTTTTATCAACGAGAGTATATATTTGTGCACAAAAAGGAAGTATATTACACTCATTAATACATTACTACACTATATATGCCTACCTTAAAATATATATATTAACCTGGTCCAATTCTACCATACGTACAATTAATTATTATTGAAGAAATAAATAGAGAGTTAATTCTACCTATATCACACACACACACATATTGTAAAAATTATACATAATTTTGAAAGTACACGAAAGGGAAATAAGATAATCTTTTCTCCTTTGCTCAGAGATTACACATATAAACAAATATAAAATAAGCTTGACTTACGCTATTTTATGCAAATTTCAACGCTCACTACCTATATCAAAATTAATTTCGTAGAATTTTATAGTAAAAATATTCTAGCAAATTTATTTTAAATAAGACAAGAAAGGAGCGCGCATAATTAGGTGCAAAAAAAACACAAACGCTTGAGTGAGACCGGAGTCACAAAAAAAAAACACAGCCCCTATATTGTACTCTTATGAGATATGTAGTTATGGAATTTACCCTCATGAATATTTGATTTATATTTCATTTGCTAACACCGAATTTCGTGACAAATATACTATGATAAAAATATACATATATATAAAATTTAAAAAATCAAAACAAAAATTTTGACTGAAGGTAAATGTGGTAACGGTATCCCCTTTATTGCATGTTCGCCACGCTATATATTATTTTATACAGTCTTATAATGTTTTCACATAATTAACAATATAAAATAAGCTCTTTGTACATGCGACTTTGGCAGCTGTTTTTTTTTTTTTATTTTTTTTCTTATTCTTTTTTTTTATCATTTCTTAATATTTTGTTTATAATTTTTTTTTTTAACAATTTAGATTGAAATAAACATTGAGATAATATGTAGTAGAAAAATTAAATTAAATTTAATATTATCTATACATTAATTAAAGGTTATTTTTTTAATTATTTTTTAGCCAGGTGTGAAGCCTGCCATTAATTATAAACCACACCACTTGTGTCAGATAAAAATGTGAATATCTTAGAATTATCTGTAAAAGGTCTAAAAGTACATAATAGAAGAAGAAACCTCAATTTTAAATAACACTAATGATAGCTTACGTGGAAATAACTATCATTTAAAAACAACCAACATTTATAAGTGATTATATTTTCCCTTTGCAACAAAGAGTTAGCAAGCAGTCACAATACATATAACCAATGATATTCCAATAATTAAATAGCTTTTAGGATACTTTACGCCACTTTATAATATCAACTAAATTATCATAATATATATATATATTGGAGTAATTTTTTTCCAACGGTTTTAAGGTAATTGTAAAAGTAAATATCTGCCCTGCTCATAATATGTTAATGTTATGGGTAGAAAGCTACCACAAATATATATTATCCTTGTGCACAAATTCGATAAAACAAAACAAATAATTCCAATCACATTTTAAAAATTCAAAAATTTTTAGATTTACTGCATGTAAACAATTTGAAGATTTCATGAACCATTACATAAATAACAAAGACTGCCAAAGTATGTACTGGAACCCATTAATCAACGCCTTATTATCGATTAACTGAAAAATAACAGACTCCCTAGTGGGATGATGGTATTTATTCAAACAAGTTATACTTCTACAAAATGATTAAAAGCAGACTATATAAATGAGAGTAAATACACCATTCAAAACATGTTGTTTATCGGTTTTCCTGCACCACCTCATAAAAGTAAAACCAGAAGTGTAGAAAGAACACAACAAAAAATCTATATTGTGTTGATCTCCCTATGTATAGTAAAACACCAAGCAAGAGATCAGATGTCCAATAAACAATATTAGCTTCAGTTGGAAATATCCAATATATACATGCACTATAAAGACCTAACTACAATTTTGAATTTCCTTGCACTATTATCGCAACAACACCATGAAACACAAAACACAAATATTTAAATAAGCTTGACTATCGCTTTAAAATCACTTACAAAATCAAAAATTGGTTAAATTATACACTCACTCACACTATAAACGGTTTATAGGTATGATACAGCAAATAGTTATATAATAATACTACTATATATTATATATATATTATATATTATATATTGCCATAAAAACAACTATTATACTGCAAAAAAAATTTTGAGAAAGAAACATTCACCGTAAAATATTATATATTATTACTTTATAGAAATCCGAGTATCTAAACATGAATATATACTAATAATTATTATAATATAATCAAGTAATTCAATTATTTATATAGATTATTATATATTGTTTTACCTACCTCCCTTGCCTAATTGACTACTGGAGCCCGAGGGTAGGGTAGAAATAAACAAGTACATAGCCAAATTATTTATGGCGTCCCTTGTACTAAACGCTTTTCCGGGGTGGTATACCAAGATATGCGCAAGAAACTAGCATGCAACCCATCCAAATAGCCATTGAACAGGATATAGTTTTTTCTCTTTATTACCGGTTTGGTGTCAATTTTAAACTCACCATTTAATTGAAGTATAATATAATAAACATAGCTTTTTATATGTAAATAACAATCCGGTTATATACCTACTACTCAATTATTTTACAAGGCATGGCAATAAGTCTTAAATTTAAGCCGTTTTCGTTTTTTGCCTTGTGTGCTCAAAAAAAAAATAAAGAAATTCTCACCTTGCCCCTAAAATTAACCAGAGTTTGAGTTCGCTGTTAAAGATGCTACACGCAAAATTATTTTTCTATATATTAAGAACATCAGAGATTTTCATAACTATATTTGAGAAACGAATACACGATAGAATTAAAATCATAAATTCTGTTGTAAAAGGTTGCTATCTTCTCTCCGTGCTTTGTCAAAGTTGTAAAGAATAATACGTGCTTATGAAAAATGTAAACAAAACAACAGACAAGATGGCGGCGTGGTAGTTCCGTTTGATTTGAACATGATTTCAATAATCATAAAATAGCTATCTATAAAATCTATATTTTCATTTAAAATCGGAATACCTCACATCGACAATACTTGATCAACTTTAATTTTTTTAATAATAAACCTCATTTATTTATTTACGTTTATTTGTTTCTATTCAAAAACCACGTGGTCCATTACATATACAGAACTGATTTTAAGATCTGATAAACAAACGTTGGTGTTCTACAATGCACGAAAATTCGTGCTAAAACTTGGTGAGTTTCATTGGTTTATTCGTAGACGTAGACCACAAAAAATATGACTAAAAACTATAACTGCGGCTTAAGAACTTTAGAAACAATTTATCTTCAGACCAGCAAACGGCTTTATATTTTCTTCGCATTGCTAGTGTCACACTTGAGAGAGAGAGAGAGAGAGAGAGAGAGAGAGAGAGAAGAAGGGAGGAGGAAGAGATGCAGAGACACAGTGGAGAAGAAGCAGAGAGGAGGAGAGAGAGAGAGATGAGAGAAGAGAGAGAGAGAGAAGAGAGAGAGAGAGAGAGAGAGAGAGAGAGAGAGCGCAAACTTCAATAAATGTTGTGTTGGATTTTTTAAACACTAGGAATTATAATCAAATTCTTGATAAAAGATGTCAGAATTTAGAATAAATTAAGAAAATCCCCTTAAATAAACTTTATATTATGGTATAATATTATTTCTTTCAAGTATACGATGAAATAGACCAGAAATTTTGTGCGAAAAGTAAAAATATTTGATCTTTAATAATTTTATAATATTCATAAAAATATAAATATTCAAGAGTTAAAAGGATTTTTAGAATAAAATCAAATTTATTTAGACGATCATCTTTTGCATCAAATCAAGTCAAATTATTTAACAAAGGTCTAGGTATGTATATAGCTTGTTCTGAGGGGAGAGAGCTACATCATAATCTTGGTGACTCTACAATAAAAATAATTATGCACTTTAATCCAATTTTCTAAACTTTTTCGTCTGAATATTTTCAACATTAAAAAATTCGATAAACACAATACATAAGACAAAAATAAAAATAATTAATAAGAAAATCTTATTACAGTAATTATTGTGTAATTTTTAAATTATCTTTGAAAAACAAAAGCGTACAACGAAATAATTATATTCATAATCACTTTTTGAGATGTTACACAAGTGCTATGGAGGTGTTAAACTATAAAAAAAACTTTTAAACTAGTATTATAGCACTTTTTTTTTGAGTGAAGAGCCATCAAAGACCATCCCACAAAAATTATTACTGGCGCAAATATATAAACCAGTTTTATTCTTATGGCTCTATATCAGACAGAAAAGAGATTTAGAATAAATTTTAGAACACTGCCAATTTTTAAAATACTGAAAAAATTTCAAAAATATTCTTTCGAAAGTTTATAACTAAAAATCTAAAATGGATATTTTTTTATGTTGTGTTTTAAAAAACCTTTCCTTATAATTAATTATATTTTATTATTATATATTACTGGATTTTATGCTTTTGCAAACGATAATAGAGAATACCTGTTTAATCCTTCCTCACAACATTATCATCTACACTCAATACGACCACAATAGCAAATTACAGTGCGTTAAAAAATTTTCATACTTACCGCAGAAAAACTATTGCATCATAGATTATAAACACTTCACAGCATTTCTGTTCTCAGTGGTTCGTCTCTTTTGCACCTCATTCACACAGTAGTAATATTTAACGTACAATAGGTTCTCCCTCTCACACATGTGAGGTACTCCTATGCCGTTGTTTACACAAAACAGATTGTTTACACAATCACTCAATATTTAAAAACTATAAAAAAAAGGTATGAAACAAAGAAGCCTCGGTGAAGGTACGAGGAACGGCTTCGAGCGATGTCTCCTTGTCCCCTCCTCTTCCACCATCACCTGTAAGATGTAAAAAAAAAAAAAAAAAAAAAAAAAAAAAAAAAAAAAAAAAAAAAAAAAAAAACGGGTTTGGATGATTTGAAGGGGAGAATGTTTGGATAACAGGCAAATTGAAGATAAAATCCGTGAATTAGCAGCGACTTTGTTCATTTTTATGTTTCTAATTTGGGATATTCAGTAATTTTCACGTAACGGCTATAAACTCATTTACTTAATCTTGGACTAAATTCAAGTATTATATTACTATAATTTAAAACATGGAATACATTTGGCTTTTGAAATAATCTGCATCCGCAATGTTAGTTTAAAAGAATCGCCTGCTGAAAATTGTCTTTCTTTAATATTCGAAATACAGCGAATGATCTTGTTTTGCAGATGGTGAACAACCCTTCCAGTTTTCATGAACGTCTTAGAGATAAACTCCTCAAACTACGCCTATTCTTAACTTCTAATTCTTCCATTTATACTCTTAATTTCAGGTAATTGTAAACTGTGGAACTTGTGATCGTACTTCTTTGATTTCCAAAGGAAGGTTACTGCTTCAGAGGAGGAAGCTCCACTCAGTATGAAGAACGCAAATGAAGGTGATTCTCTTTCTGACATAGAGGCATACATTTCATTTCCCTGCATCTAAAACTCGAATACCTTCCCCAACCCAACTCGATTTCGCACAGCGCCGAGGGGAAATTTCTGAAAGAAATTATCATCATCTTAAAACTATAGAAGTTTATCCGACGTGTACTTGTATTTCGTCTAAAATTGATTCTCTGCACAACCTTAGCTTCTAATTTCAATTTTGACAATAATGGAGCTATTCCTCTTTACCACCTCCATCCAAGTCATTTACGACTAAAATCGTAATTCCAGCTAAAGATGTATTTCTGCACTTGCTGAAAACACAAAGATTAAAGACCTCGAATGTTACATAAATTAAAGAAAAAAAAACTGTGTGCCAAACCAAGTCGGTAATTCCGTGACTTCATCATCCCCCATCATGGGAAGTGGAGAAATACCCCATCCAGATGATGGGGAAGGCGGAGATGGACAAAAGGTTATCGTTCAAAACCACTCATCCTTCTTTCTCCAAGGCTTCTTTTGTTTTATAATTTTTTTAATAGTTGTTAAAAGATTAAATGATTGTGTAAATAATGTGTGTTGTGTGTGAACAAAATATAAAGGAGACGACAAAATTATCTATCTGGATGTTTTTAAAACTTAATCTTTCGAGCTTACATCATGATTTGGGTAACTATTTATTCTCTACCTACAAACTTCGACCATATTTTCCGGCATAAAACTTAACTCATTCAACATATTCCGAAAACGTTGGACACTTCTTAGCCTTCTAAATATCGTCCTATTGCCATAATCTCTATTCATTTTAAATTTTTTCGAATATATTAAAAACCGGAAGAATTAAAAACATTTTAAACCCTCCAATTTTATCTCAGATCTCTAGTAGAGCTTCCGTAATGAGCGCTCAACTGCTCTTCTTTCCTCCTTTACTTCTATCTCTTTGTACTCAGTTCTTAAACATTTTGGTGAATCTTTTAATGAGATCTAATCTTCGTGAAAGTTTCGATTCAGTCTGGAATAAAGCTTTAATTTCAAAACTTCTTTCATTCAGCATTCATCCTTCACTTTAGAATCTTTCTGATTGATCTTCCAGTACTTGTGTAACAGCTGTTGTGGCGGAAACAGTTCATACAATATATATATATATATATATCAATAGTGATATTCCTAAGTCTTCTATCCTATCCTCAACTCTTTTATTAAATACTTATTAATGAACTTCTCTCCC
>JABUQX010023569.1:0-20000 GCA_015478945.1 Trachelipus rathkii
GTTTTCTTAGTGGCAACTGAATTTTATCAACATGCTCTTTGAACCCTTGAAAAATATCAACACCTCGAGTTCTTCCTTTTAATGAAATCATACCTAACAATTCCTCTTTATAAAAAAAAATCTTCAAATACCATTCTGATAAAAGTCAGCAACTGAGTGATATCACCGACATCGTTCGCTTCATCTAACTGTAGAGAAACTTTCAAAACCTGTTGATTTACATTATGACTCACGGATTCGATTCGTCCCATGACTGTATTAGGTGAGAGTTGAAAGTCTTTGAAAGATTTTTTAATATCATTTTTATTTCGGAAATATTAAAATAAGGAATCTGCGATATCCATTAAAATTTTGTTCACGTTTCCCAATCCCCTAACATCCACTCTAACTTCCTTCCGCTCACATTTCAATTCTGCGGCAAAATCTGCGTTAATCATCCCAAACTGAGCCCCTGTATCTATCAACGTTTCCGCCCGTCTACCCAGGATCACCTCTATGTGGAGCAATTGTGGAATCTTTAAGAAATCTGCATCCCCTTCTAATCCTGGCTAATATACACACTATATTGAAGTGGGAAAAGATTCAGATTAATATTAGATATAATTTTACTAAATGGAGATAGAATATTGAGAATATATCACCGTAATTCCCAAATTCCCTTTCTCTGGTAATCAACAACTGTAGGAGATAAAGATGCTATGCAAAAAAACATAAATATAAACGCGAAAACTTTTTTATTTCGACATAACAACATTAAAACACAAAAGGTAAGTATGATTCTAATCCTACAATTATTCTAGATTGGTATTAATTTGAGTAATGTATTTTATATATATTATATTATTTGTAATTTTACACTAATAGTTATAATAAATAAGAATCCTCCTTATAATTAAGTGAAAAAAAAGGTATTCTGTCAGCGATATTACAGTATTTTTCACTATAGAAATACTAAGAGAGCATAAGGTTTTTATACAGACTACGCCCTATCATCAATAAAAGTATAAATACAAATGGCTTAAAGACTGGTACCATATAGCATATTCAAGCCGGGGAAGATTTTTGAAGCTCTGAGGTAAAACTATTATATCAGGCCAAAACAAATAACTGTCTAACAAATTTAAATAATAGATATGACAAAAATCCTCTTCCAAAATATAAATTAACATTTAATATAAAATTATACTAACATATAATAATTTTTCAATTAAACATTATATAAATTAATTATATATAAATTATATATAATAATTAAATTTATAATAATTAATATAATAATATAATATATAATTAAATAAAATTATAAATTAATATATATAATTAATCAATTAAAATTAATAATTATATATTAATAATAATATAATATAAAAACTAATTATAATATATAAATTATATATAATAAATATAATATATATTATATAATTATATAATTATATATAATAATTATAATATTAATTAAATTAATATCATAGGAGCTGTGACTTGGGAAAAGCAAATTGGTATCAAATTTTATGCTAAATTATTAGATTATAATAGATCCATCTTTGTATATTTTCGATTATTAATCTTTCTATAAAAGATAATATAATTTTTATAAAAAACAATACTCGTAGTTTCTATAAGTGTGAACACAATAAAATGTGATATCCTCTATATTGTTGTACAAATATATTTTAAGAATAAAATAATTTAAAAATATATAAATTGTTCTGCTCCGTGGCAGACATATGAATTACTATTACTAATAAATTACAATAGTGTAGCTATGTAACAACCTTAGAAATGTATTACGTATAAAAAACTGATTAAATACTGATTAAATACTGAGAAGAGACGAATACTCAGAAATCGATAATATTTTTATTATATATATTTATTATATATATATATATTAATATATTATATATCATAGTATATACATATCACTATATAATATAAATATATGCATTAACGGAAAGGTATAAATAACCTGAGGTTTTAAGTTTGATTAATAAATCAATATCTTCTTTGACTAACTGTTAAGTAGTCAGAACTTTCAGCTTTAAAAAAAAAAAAAAAAAAAAAAAAAAAAGAGAAAAAAAAAAAAAAAAATAGAGTAATGATTTAAAAAACTTCCAAATCTCTCTTAAATGAGTTGCTTTTGATTGTTCTTATATGTTACAAATGTAACTTGCTATGACGTTCGGTTTTAATTTAATACTATAATAGCTTTATTAATAACTCAGATTATATAATATATATATATATTATATTATATATTATATATATATATATAGTATATTATATATATATAATAGATTATTATATTTTATTTTATTTTGATTTTATAAATAGATATATATTTTTTATTATAAATAATTTTTTATATGGCTAAAAGAATATTATATATATTATTATATATATAATGTTATTATTTATAATAATTTATTATTTTATATGTATATAAAGTATTGTATTGTTAACGTCTTGTCTTTCGTTAAGTATTTAATATTTTCGTTTGTTTATTTTTTAGAGCTTTACGGAGGGGATCGCCAGGGATTCCTTTTGAACAGCGCATTTATTCAAAAAAATCTTGAAATCAAAGAAACAGCGCCATCTCAAAAGTAAAAACAGAACAACACATGTCATTGTAAGAATAATAATATTAACAATTATAATTGTTTTTATTTATAAATTTCTTATAAATATAGCTATTGATATACAAAGCAGGTAACTGTTGTGGTATGAATAATTCTAGAACATGGTTGAAAACTTCCACTTAACCTCTCAACAAATGATACTATAACTATAAGAGGATTTATGAGCCAGATACTATTTAGAAGATATTTCTCGCTTCTCTATTTTATTTATAAAAAATATCTTGAAATTTTCCGGATTCATATATATTATTGGTAGAATCTTTGCAATTTAACGGAAACCAAATACGACTTCCATTATATGTAGTTGATCCAAATTTGCCCCGGGAGTTAGATTTTGCTTGATCGGGGAATCATTAACCCTTGAAAATCGCTTAAACAGGAGTTATTTATTATCCACCGATTCTTCGACTGGGACCTACAAAGTCTTCTGTAATTTAATTTTCTAATACCGCTCCTAGGGACCCCCACAGTGAACCGAAATCCCAGTTTGTTCATTATCTTCGTGAGTGCTGGTAGCCAATCCAGTTGTCTCGTTACGATTTGTTTTTAACTTGTTCTGCTTGATTGTTTCAGCTAGGGGCTGATTCAGTACCGATGTTTTCTTCTGAAGTTGCGCACCGCACCCTGAAAAGAAATATATTTGTATTATGCGCCTTGACCATCATATTTCCCCTAATCCGATTAGTAATTATTTTTAGTGGTAACTTTCTTACCCGGTATATATCAATTAAATAATAATATAATATATTATATAATATTATATATAATAATAATATAATCAAAATAATAAAATAATAATATATAATAATTATAATATATATTATATAATTAATATGATATTATGATATATAATATATATATATCAATATACCTAAGAAGGCATTATTAAAAATAGCACGCTCAGGTAACCTTTTTCATTCGCATTTATAACTTTATTTTTTGGTAAGTTTTATTTCGCAACCAACCATAACACATTTACTATATATAATATAAATATAAAATTTACTTAATTATATACATATTATATATATTTTATAATTAAGTGGAGCATAAATTACCAATAATGAATGATTTATAATAATCCAATACATAATATATTTATTTATTAGTGGAGATAATAATAATAATACTTATTAACATAATTTTTGCTATATCAATTAATAATATAATCCTTTAAACAAAACTCAAAAATTTTTTTTCTTTTTTTTTCGACCTCACTAGTGGTCAGTTCAATAAATTATTCCCTTGACAATTTAGATAATCTTCTTCCAATTCCTTTTCCTCTGTCCTGTGTCTTAACAGAAAATCATATGGGTCCTGGATAATTATGTGTTTTATCAAAAATGACAATTAGCCGGATGATATTCCTTCCCGTGTTGTAAGAAAGGGTTCATCAGAGATGGGACCAGACTTTGTTCAACTCTTTTTCTTATGCCACAAAATTAAGGGTTTCCATTGTGTAGAAGCTAGCATAAGTAAATAAGATATTGAAGATTTTGAATAATGCTTTCTTTGAATTTGATGGCAGTTTTTCAAAAAGGTTAAAGGCCAAAAAAAGGTCAAGTCAGGGGTAAAAATTCGAGCTCAAAAAAATCCGTCCCGACGCGTTCAACAAAAGTCGCGGGTCGTTTCGTGCGGAATGCCCTCCTACTACTATTACGACTTGCAGAATCGTTGGGAAATACTTTTTGACAATTTAATGCAAACTGACTGGAATCTTGCAAGTGCGAGAGTTAAAGACTGACATATTGGGAGATCGCATATTTATCTTGCAGTGTAATATTGATCTAACCAGAATTAATAGATAATTATATTTATAATGACCAAGGTGAAAATTTCAAATTGACAAAAATTAAATTTTATTTCAATTTTTCAGCACCACATAATGCGTTTTTCTTTATTAAACTTTCGTTTCATATACAATACACTTTAACTTAGGTAGTATTAAATTGTACATATCCGTCTTTGCGTTATATGTGCAAGCGCCCATGTGTGAATCTCCTACTCGTTGTCTCGTTACGTTTAGGAATGGTGTGTGGATACGGTAGGCTGATCTCAAAGTCTTTTGCACGCCCGGACGTTAGTGATTTCGTTCTTACACTGCATATCCTTCGTTAGATCATCTTGCTACTATAACTTACTCTCCGATGTGTACACATTGTCTTAGTCTGTGCTTTAGTGTGTATGATAGACGATATATCGACCTAGACGTCTCCTCTCCGTCCCTTCCTCTTATCTTAATAATACCCCAATATGACATCAGCCGATTATCATTTAACGTTCTCTAACTCTATATAAAAGATTACAATAAACAAAAGACCACTTCGTGGGGTGATATTAAGCAGCTAGACTCTCTCTATACTATTCAGTCCCCTCATCTCCATACGATGCAAACTCTCAGATTCAGAGGAGGAAATCTCATGCACACGATAGCATACATACACAATTCATGTTATCATTGAGATTATAAAGCATTCCTAGATAGTCTAAATATTAAAAATATCACTATAGACTGTGATAGATGTGTTACACATTATATATCGACGCTTCTGATTCATATAAATTACGACTTTATAAATAATTTATACATTAAGATCACCTCTCATATTCGACTCGAGAGCACGAGTACATAAGTGCATACTTAGTCCCTCTCTTCGGATCAGCACGAAATCTGATTTATTATACATTATTACAGCATAGTGTGAAACGTCTACTATTAGACTGAAATTCATAATAGCGTACCAGTGCTTTAGTCCTATAGTATTATAGTATACATATATCATAATATTCAATCATCGAGTTTTTTTCATTACATTGTATATATAGCGCATCTGCATATAAGATGTACAGAGTGCACAGCTCAGGTTAAGCGCTAATCAGTCTGCGCATCGCAGCTATATAATTGCGATATTCTATTCCTATAGCGTTTGAAGTTCTAGATCCGACTCACTATATTACTCATGTATCCTTACATATTACTCCATTATCATTAGTTACGGCACTGGTGACGAGTGGCATTGAATGCGTTCTATTCGAGTATATCAATGTGTGAGTGATGTAGATTCAACACAAATTTGAATATGCCACCGAGCGTGTCTCTATGATAAATTATAATAATACCGAGTTCTTCTCACTCTCACCATTTCTTCTAGGAATAAACTTAAGCGAAACTACTAATTTCCAATAGCTCCCCGTTACACAAACTAAACGCTCAATTTACATATACAAACACACAAAGATCGAAGTAATAAAAATAATATGAACAATGCGACGTATTATTATCAGAATAGAAACTGCCAGCACAACTTTATTACTTAAATAACGAAAGATATCTGCAACTGATCTGTAGGCAGAAGGCCAATTCTATATCTTACCGAATTTTAGTCAAAACGTGTTATTCAGCGACTCTAACGTATGAGTGCCATAATTAATTCAACATGAATTAGTGTATTGAATCAAATAAAGTCGATATAATGAGATGATCATAGATCAACTTAGCATAACAATAACCTTATCAACTTAAGTTAATACTATTAAAGGATGTTAATAATATAATTTATTTCTTGCTAATGCAATTTCAAAATAGGAATTATTAAAAAAAAAATGACTGATACTGACTCGTCAGGCACAATCCAAAGTTGCCTAGCCATATAGGTAAAGGAACTATTTTTTTTACTCCGAAGAATTAAGACAATTGAGCACGATCGTCTACTATAAAAAGCAATAAGTAGAAAATATAGCCGGCATCCTATAGCGTTCTGTTTAGACTTCGAACGAATCTATATTATACTATATATATTATATACTATATATAGTATATTATTATATATGATACTAACTATGATATATATTATATATTACTATATATCTATATATATTATATATTATATATATATATAAATATATACTAATTATTATTAAATATAATATAAATATATATTTATAATACTTATACTAATATTATATATTATATAATATATATATATATATATATATATATTATTATAATTATATATATTATATATATTATATATTATATAGTATATACTATATATATATATATACTATATATATATATATCATCTATAATATATATATATATATATATATATATATATATATATTATATATAAATATATAATCTAGTTAAATATAATATATATATATATAAATTATTATGTATATATATAAATTATAGTATATATATATATATATAAATATAAATATATTAATATATATATAATATATATATATATATATATAGTTATATATCATATATATATTTTCATATATAAATTATACTATTAATATTATATATAACTATTACATATTTATCATATATATAATATAATATATATATATATTATATATATATATAATATGATATATTATTATATATATTTATAAATAATTATATATATAAATTATATTATATATATATATATATATATATATAAATATATATATAGTAATATATAAAATATATATTATCATTATAAAATATACTATTATATTATATAATTTAATATAAAATATCTATATATGAATACTCATAATATGATATAAATATATACTATACTAATATAGATATAAAATAAAATATAATAGTATAATAAATTTATAATAATATATCTAAAATATATAATTAATATTTATATAACTATTAATTTATATATAACTATATTATTAATATATATATATATATATATCATATAATATATAATATAATAAAATATATACGAACTTTTAATATATATATATATATAAATATATATATTATATATATATATATATATATTATATTATAATCATATATAATATAGATAATATATATAATATTATAATATATATATATATTATATATATATAATATATATATTAATATGAAATCAAATTGATCATAAATAATATAAATATAAATAATAAATACTATATATATATATCTATATATAGTAGTATATATATATATTAGATATTATAATATATATATATATCTGACTTTTTTATATTTATTTGCTCACAGAACAAAGAGAGCGTTAGCCTATCTCTGCCTCCCCCAAAAGCCACATGATCATATATAATATATATATATATATATATATATATAATTATATATATATATTACTACGATAAGTATATATATGTACTATATATTATATAATATATCTGAATCATATAACTATCATCAGTGGCCGATCCAGATAAACTTTTATCCTACTCAGGATGCTCTCTCTCTTCTGCTCTGCTCATCTCATCTCATATAATAATATTATATAAATAATATACATAATATATTATATAATCTAATATATATATAATAATTATATATATATATAATTATATAATAATTATCTATAATAATATTATTAGTATAATTATATAATATTATATATATTATATTATTACCGTATATATATTATATTATATATATAGTATATATATATATATCATAATATTATATAGTACTACATAGCTACTATATATATTATTAATATAATATATCAGATATAATTATTAAATATATAATATAATATATATATAAATACCTAAAAAAATTGAGATAATATACCTGCTACTCAAACGTGATTTATGTAAAACGTTTTGTCTAAGTTTTATAGTTCATGGTTAGAACGATAAATAATCTCAAGATAATTTTATAAATAATCAATATTAACAACACCAACACATTTCTCTTTGGTTATTCTAAGTATTATATATTTTTTGCTAATATGTACATTTGTTTTATTAATATTATTTGTTATAAAGTCTTTACTTCATAATTACGCGTGCTTATAGGCTTATATTATAAACATAGTATTTAATAATAAACAAGTTTTTGTACTGCAAATAAGGACACTGTCCGAGATCCCCGCCATCCGATTTGTGCATGAGCTGCCGCCATTTTAAATGGGTTAAAAGCGTTATTTAATAGGGGTTATACTGCATAATCTTTTATATTTAATGTAATAATTTCAAAAAATAAGCAAAATTTTATAGCGTAGAATTATGAAATTTGCAAAATAGATAGTTTCTAAATGTTAACACGTGCTGAGCACGAGTAGCACGAGTCGCCATCTATATTATATATAATATATAATAATTATATATATATATATATAATAGATATATATATAATTGATATATTATATATATATTATATATATATATGTATATATATATATATATCGAATAATAGATAAGATTAAATCATCCCAGGTTAGCTTCTTCTTCTTCATCTTCTGCTTCTTCTTATTTTTTATTATTATTATAGTATATTTATAGATATTATTATTATTATATATATTATTTATTATTATGTATACTGTTGCTATCCACTAACTTTAATTATGTAAAAAAACCACCCCAAATTTTTTTTTTTGGGGGAACAATTCAATGCTGTCATTTACAGGGTCCAATCTACGTTTGGTAGAGACAGATTTAAGGCCTTTAACTGTGCATTTTTAACTGCTATCCTCGTTTTAACCCTTTACCAAAAATACCAAGATATAACTGCATAAAAATTTTACGTACACGAGTCGCTCGAGATTTGTAATACCCAATAAAATCTCCCTTTCCTCCTGTTCGGGGCCTAATTAGTGCGTACTCATGTTCCCCTCTCCGCTCAATGAATCACGTGTGCAGTAAAAAGATATCATTATAACCGCACAAACGACTATTGTCATTAAACTCCATGCACGGGAGTCCTCATCTCTCGAGTTATCTTAAGACTTCTTGTATACTCTCACGACAGGTTCACCAGATGCGCATCGTTGCGAGCTTAATCCGATTCTGTGTGTGTTTATACACGGCTATAGACTCATCATACATATATAGTTTTATCCAAGTGTGTAGCTCCACTCATTATGCACATATTAATGATATCATCTTCACTATCTTTTTCTGTTTTTGATGAAAAGTTCATTTAAAAAAGTAGCTACTTATGTCCATCTTTGAATTTGCAAACTTTTTGACAGGTTCACTACTACCATTCTTCTCTAAAGCTCTCTTCCAATTCTCTTTTTATTATTCTCTCATACAACTTTGTTACATGTCGTTGTACCTTAAGTATTATATTTTCCTTTTCTCTATCTATACACGCACAAAACTAGTCTATTCACTATTTTCATGATAGCAAGTCAATCTTCACAATGACAACTTTATAAAATGTTGTGAGGGGCTCAAAATTAACCCTTTATGTTAAGTAACAAAAAAGTGGATTTATATTTTCCTCGTAAAGCGCAGTCTATTCTTACATCGACGTTCAAACGATTAATTATGGAACTATATATAATTATAATTTATACGATGATAAAGCGTAATGTATATCACAGCACATTCTTATATAGTATCTACTGTTTTCTCCATTTCCAACCCTTCTCTCTGCGCTCACTCACTTAATAGTATCGAGCGTTGCACTCTCCATTAGTTCATAATAATAGTTATATAAATATATATTTTATTTATTATTATATTAATATACTTTATATAAATTATAATTAAATCCTAATATTATATACATTTTATTATATAAAATATATATTTATTACTTTTTAAATATTCTCATGTGTGTTGTCTCTTGAGTGGATATGCAGTTATCGTCATCCTCTCTACCGTGTTAAAATGTTATAGTCACTCTCTCTCTAGTGTAGAGCTGGTAGAGTGTACATAATCTCTCTCTCGATTCGAATATCTGCTCATTCTCGAGAAAGTTACTCTCTCTATCACTCAATAATCTACTCTCTCGAGGTATTACTAAGCTCTCTGATCAAACTGAACGTCACAGTACACACTCTATGAGTGAGAGGTCGTTCATAGACCTGTATGAAGGCGACTCTAGAGTGATATTTTGTGCATAAGTCACTCAAATGCCGCTGATTCTAATCTTCTGCGCCGACCGTATCTAGTCGAGTCCGACGTTCATCTGCTGTTTCTTCAATAGTATCTAACGCTTCATATCTTATTTAGTGACTTTCACTGAGCTTTCTGATTTCTTGATTTAATATTTATTTCAGTTTAAACAGAAAATATTTTAACGAATCATGTGTGTGTGTGATAAGGACAATATTTATCTTTGATCGCTATGTGTGATATACATATACTATCATCTTAACTCATATATACTGATGACTGAGAGTTTTTCTAAGATCCGCTCTAATTACTAATAGATTCTACCCTTCAATGGTTGGTACTAGACCTGTGCTATAGCGCTCCGAGTCTAGAGTAGTTATAGAGAACCATATGTAATTTTAAATGCTACATCTGTGTTATTTCTGGTTACCAAAACAGATGTTCTATTAAAACTACAGGCGCAATTCATGCAAGTATTTTAGCTATATCACTTTAAGAATCAATTAATAAGAATGCAAAGCATAACTTCAATTCGTGTCTATAATCATTTACATCATTATTCAATGAGGTCACCTAAGCACTTGTAAAAAAAACAATCTTATTATCGATGACGGACATAATTCTGGAGTAAGCCTCACGATCCCAGTTAAACAATAATTCAGTAACGATCATTGAGAATTTGGCTCAAAGCAACTTCGCAACTAGAGTAATACGTTTTACACGAAGTTCATACTCAGTGAGCTCTCAACACATGCGCCACTATTCTACACTTATCTTGAATTCTCGCCCCGACTATACACGCCCAACGTGAGTATTCTTCTTTCTACACTGTAGTCTTGATATCTATCATATAGCTTCCTAGAATTTGATGTATCTCTAACTAATACCTCACATAGCTTAGCAAAATCTCATTCTCAAATATATTCTATTACGAAATAGCTATCGATCAGAATCTTATATAAATTAATCTAATTTTTGACTTACGTGATTTATCTCGTGCGTCATATAGCTCTCTCTCGGTATTAGTATCACAGACTGGTATCTTGATGTCCGCAGAGATGAATCAACATTGTATATATATATACTGTTCTTTTCTTCTATATATATATAGCTCAATGATAAACATACACGATTGACTCTTTGTTAATTATATACAAGAAAAGTATTTTCTTGTATTTTTATAAATAGTTATGCCTCATATTATCATATGGTGGTACTGCTCACTATTATTAACAAAGAAATTATAAAGTATGTAGATAAATATATATAAATGATATTATTTAATTAGATCAGTGTCATTACTATATTTAAATTATTAGTATCTTTATATGGACAATTTAGGCAGTGTTGATAGTATATTTACTTATAGTATATTAAGATTTACTATAATAAATATTATTCTTGATAGTATATACTTGTAATTAATATAAAGCAGTTGTCGGTACTTATATAGTGTACATATTAGTATTATATATGAATATAGTTTTATATCAAAGAAATTAAAATAGTTGGAAGAGTCTATAAAGTAATTAGATAACGGGTCATTTATGACAAATAATTTTAGACTCATGGGAAATTTAGCAGGTGTTTGTATACTATAGTACTTTAACTTTGTCTGGATTTATTAATAAAATATTATTACATCCTTGGTTATATTATATGTAATATAAAGTTTTATATTATATAGTATATAGTATATGATAATAAGTCAATGATCGTAGGTAACATTGTTATTATGTAGTACTACGTATATATTAACAAAGATATCTAAGTTGTATAAAGAAATGTAATTCAATTATTAGATCTGAGTGAAAACGCCCCTAAATGGCGCGGGTATTATTGTAGTAGCAAGTGTTTAGATATATATAGTTATTATTTATCTTATGTATGAGATTTCTATTTAAAACCAATTCTTACACATTACTATAGGTCTCTGAAATAAATAAAGCCCTGTTTAGGTCGAGCGTAAGTACATTGTTAGAGTGCTAGCTATTTATATGCATTTAAAACAGTCAGTGATAAAAGTTGTTAGTGATAAGATCTCTAAATGAAGTAATCCTTATTCTCTGATCCACAATACATTTCAGTGCTCATGTGAATATTTACTATTGTGCACGTGTCAGCATGTGAGGATACTTTTCGAGGCGTATTGAGGTTTTATCCCTTTTAGTGAATACTAGCATCTTTATTTACCTTATAGTAGAGTTCTAGACAATTTATACTAGATTGTTCTCCAGAGCTCTTAGAAGATATGATTCTAGGGTGCGATTAATAAGAGAAGGCGTTGTCGAATTCTACAGGTAGTTGCTTGGTTATCACGTAGTGGTATAATAACAAGAATTTTTAGTTAAGTATGTGACGAAAAATAAGTAATTAGTAAAGTATTAGACTGGCAGTTTTCACTTAAGTCAAATCTTAGAGATATGGGTCATAATTATAAACATGAGCTGATAAATATAGAAAAGTTCTTCTTTTGACAAAAAGATGAGTTTACTCTCTCAGATAAATCTCAAGTATATCTATCTATATAACTAGTTACATTCTAACAGTGTATCGGAACTCCAACATAGTACAGCATAGATATATGATTTAAAGTACAATATAGCGGTTTTGTTAACGAGTGGCTATGAAGGTCTACTCTTGATCTGTATTATAATATTAAGTCATATATAAAGTAACAAAGATAGAGTATTTATAAGTTTGTATCGACTAAAAGATAGCTTATTTAATTTTATATACACTATCCAGATTAGATCATGTATTAAGTAATTTATGACTTCATGGATAGTATATCTTGTAGCTGGGAGTGCTGAAAGAGTTAATTTGAAGTTTGTGTGTTTGTCTATACTTCATTTAATGAGTCTCTACTTATGTATAGGATTACTAAATATAATAATATTTTACTTTTCTGTTTGATAGTGTATAAGACTATGTTTTGTGCAGATCGTAATTTAGGAAACTATGTGCTTAAATTGAGGTAAATGTTAAAATAATTTCTATAGATTTTTGCTGAAGAAATCTAAAAGGTATACTGGCTAGCCATCAAATCATCTGATAATACATGTCTTCTCAAGCAGACTTCACTCACCTACGACGAAAAACCATGTACATCCTCTGTAAAACCTCATTCTAACATTTACACAGCACGAAACTCGCTTAACACCACAAAGGTCTACACGGCATTCTCTCACTTGACAGTTGACAGCACAAAACTGCCAAGACGGCAAGTTCAATCATTTAACAGACACTAAATTCACAATACGAAAATCTATATAGTAACAAAAACTACCAACACTACAAGCTATATGATATATATATATTAATATAGATAAATATATATATATATAATTATATATATCATATAGTATATATATATATATATATATATATATATTATATATATTATATATTATCATATATTATATATTATATATTATATATTATAATATATATATATATTTATTTACCTTTTATTCATTGCTTTTTGCTTCCTCCTTTCGCCAGCAAAATGCAGGGGCGGCTGGTGTCTGGTGACATTGATCAGGTTAAGCTCATCAACACCATTCATGAAAATAAATTATGATAGAAGGAGGCGTTTTCAAGCCCTTGCTAATCAGACGAAGAGGATAAATCCCATACTCGTACAGCGACCGAGCTTGAAGAATTGGCAGATTCACACAAAACGGCTCTGTTACAATACCTTCCTAGAATTTAAAATTTTCAAAAAAAAAAAAAAATTTTCCATTTGATTTAAATTTTCTCATTCAAATAAATTAAAAGAAATGTTGCAGAAAAATATGTTGCTCCTCCATCTTCATGATTTTAAACGATAGTTATTAACAAAATTAAAAATTTAAAATTTTTTAAAATTTCTAATCATTATCAGATATTTTTATGAATTAAAGAACTTATAAAGACTTAAATGCATTCCTATCTAGGATTAAGCAATTAAGGGAGGGATCGAACTCGTACCCTGTGACTATGTCATTCTTCATCAGAAACACCTTAAGGTTTTTCCTTATTCCTTTTCCAGTTTTCCTTCTGATGTTTCTCTTTTTCGTTTCCCTTCTGGTTTTACCTGCGTCCTTACTCGATGACCGTCGAATCAATATCTAATTGGGGTACGTGGATGCCTAGTGTTCTAGAGATTTTTTCTTTCCCCGGGTTTTTGTCCATCGATATCAGACAACGCGCAGCTTCAACGTTCGACATTCCCGCTGGAACGAAGAGTAAATCTTCTCGTGACTCATTACATTTTAAAATAATATATACTATATATATTATATATATATACTTAATATATATATATAATATATTATATATATTATTATATATATATAATATACTATTAATTGCCAGAACCTGGAACTGTTATTGGAAATTGTTAAATAGAAATTATAAGAAAGATATTATTTTAGATAACTCAGTGCACTTGAATGATTTACTCACTTCAACATATTTCCAATAATATTAGCATGATAGATATATGTAACAAAAGATATAGTTATATGTCACATGTGTTAGGATTCTAATGACATCCACTCCATATATGGCATTAGTATTATAGATAATAAATGAGCACTTTTTGTCAAGAGCAGATATGTGGTACTAATAGTGTTACATATATAGGTTGCATTAGTACAAGTATCAAGTTACAAAGTCACAAATAGAGTATTATTTAAAATGATTCTGAAGTGATAAGATAAGCAATGTTATACCATAAATTAGATCTCGCAGGTATGTATAGTTAATTAGATTTAATCAGGAAATTTAGCATGGTAGTTTCACGGTATTTTCACTTTTGTAGGATTTGGTTTGTCATGAGGCTATACTTCTAGGAGATTACGTAAGGGATGAAACTTGGTATATCGGCGTGGTTACATTGTTATTGTGTATAACAAAGAAATCTATAAAGTATGATAATCAAATAGTATTATTTGAATTCTCTAAGTGTCATTAGTAATAATTTAGATCATCATGACTCGGTAAATTTAGGCAGGTGTTTGACTTTAGTGTATTAATTTACTTTATTAGTTTAGGATTCATAACGAAATCATTTAATATTCATAGCGTTGTAGTATAATTAAAGCGCTTGTATACGCAGCGTACTTATAGGGTACACTTGTACTTTTATAATATTACAGATTAATATGATGTTACTACAATAATAAATCTAAATTTAAGATTGATATGTATATTAATTAGAGTCATTAAGTGTCATGTAATAATTAGATCTCATGGAATTTAGGCATTATCAAAATATTTTTAGGTATTTTATGTAGTATATTTACTTTGATCCGATTAAATTTATTATATTAATGTAGTATTCTAGAATGTTAAAATTAATAAGTGTCTGTAACAGACGCTATGGTCAATTTAATTTATCATGTCGTTTTAATAATTAATAACAAAGAATATAAAAAAAGTTTTTAAGATAATATAGTATTTTCAATTTAGATCAGCTGTCATTAATATATTTAAGACTCAATGCAGTGATAATAATCTTACCTAATGAGTTTTATGCTAGGTATATTTACTTGTAATAGGTATTCTTAAAATATTACATTTCTAAGATATATGTTCATAGAATAATATAAGCTTTCGTTTACAGTGGCAAACAATTTTGGTTAATATATCTATGAATATAACAATATGAATATATTAAGATCTAAAGTATTTAAGAAATTAATTTTTTTATATTACGAGATTCAGGTCCTCAATACATAATTATAGTTTTTTGAAAAACTCAACTCGGTAATAAATCTTTGCAGAGAGGTGATTTTTGAATTAAACAAAGGCACCAAAAAGCCCAGGATAATATGCCTTAGTAAAGTTCGTATTCTAATAAATATAATTTACTTCTGCGCCCCCCTAACACCTCTAATAATCAAGCCTTAACATAGCTATCAGAGTTCAGTTCGATGGTACCATGCCTATATATGACATTACAAGAAATATCAAACTATCACATAATAGAAATATCTCTACGCTTGTTAGCTGATTAATTCAATATTTAAGTCCCTCCAAAAATAACACTGTGTTCAGCACTATAGTGCAATTCAGCTTGTAAAATCCTCCCCACATATCTCAACACACGTTCCGAAACGCACATCTCGTGTGGATTTTTTTAGTCATGGTGTTGTGATAAAAATACCTGGGTATTCTTACTTTGTGGATATCTTAGATACATTTCTCTACAATTATGCGTATGTAATATATATAATGCATCCTCGTGTGAATCAGAATCGAAAAAACGACCTCGGTACCACTGGGAATATTAATGATGTTTCACAACACACTCATACACAAGATCATCTAGCTATAGTATTAAAAACTAAGTTAATATCATATATTATTATACATCGTGTCATGTATCTACTATTTCACGTAGCTACTTGGCGCAATTATAGGCACACCGATTCAGGCATGTTTGAAAGTAGTACTCAAATTATCAACTGTACTCGATAATAGTTAACTTTATCATAACAATACTAATCATCATCTCCAGGGTAAACAGGAAAAATGCAGTATAAAGTAAATATCCTTGCTCTCAGAACTGAGTACATTGTTATATGCTTCGTATCAGTTACCCATACAAAACTCAACAAACAAACTGTCGTGAATTTAAGTTAGTTCTACAAAGGACAATATCCCTGAAGTATGGAGAATACATAGAGTGTATTGTATGATTAGATCGTCTCATATTATTTAGACTCATGTGCGCTGTTCAATTCTAGGCAAAGTGCTTTATACTTATAAAATTACTTTGTACGATTAGATAATACAGAAATTATTAAAATATCTCCAAGCCTGTAATAAATAAACTTATTTTCTCGCCCTGATATTGTGCCACGTAAGGCCTTACACTCTCACACCCGACTAAGATGAGTTGTTATATATACAAACAAAGTCTAAGCAGTATGTAAGAAGATTGAGTATTATATATACTGATGCTCGTTAGTTCTGTAATCTTTACGATCCTTGACTACTATAGAGGATTATTTCAGGCGCACAACGGTGTGTCTTGAAGGTACTTGTTACGTTGTATAATTTCTGAAAATATTACTATTCTCGCGTGTAACATTAATTAGCGTTGTCGAGAGGCGTAGAGGATACATGTATATATGGTCGTTATAACAAAGAAATCCTCTGTTGACTGAGTAAAGAATCGTCTCTGTAACCACCACATACTATCAGATCGTGAAGATTGTCATATTGAATAAGTATATATTCATGTATACTCTATGGGAATATTTAATGCACTGTTTGTGATATAGAATTGCCGTAAATATACTCATATATCGTAAATCTGTTCGATTAAACATTTAATTGTTGAAATACTGTATTTGTAGGATTCTGAAATTATTACATTCTGGTGATATGTTTAATAAATAATAATAAGCGTTTGTTTTTTAGCATAAAGTTTGGTATATTAAATTTTTTTTTACTTTTCTGTATGGGATGAGTACGCAAACATTGACACATACTAGTTACACAAAATACTTAAAATGCTTTGTGATGGAATTATCTTTTATTTGATAATTTCTCTGAATTACAGACTTTTACTATGGAAGAGTCAAAATAATTATTTGGCCGTGTGGTGATATTTCAAAATAGGATGGGTAAAACAATTCTCAGTCAAAGCACCATTATCACTTCTTCACAGTGTGAGCAATTATTTCTTGATTATATTTATTATTTATTTTATTATTGTTTTATTATATTTTTACTTTGAGAGAATGATGAGTTTAATGCTAATCGATTGGAGTTATCGCAAAGTTTCATGAGAAATAGTATAAAGATTTGGACTATGTAATTCTATATTATAATTATAAGTAGCAATAGTAGATGTTCAAGTAATGGAAGAAAATCAATTAAGAGATTATATTAATATTAATGAGGAAAACATATACGAGTATGTGGTTAGTGAAGTAATGAATAAGAGATGAATTAGTTGATGCAAATAATATGACGTTATTTGGTTAACTGTATTTATTATTTATTATTTTTAGCGTTAGGCTATGTTTAATTTATTAATTTATTTTATTGATTATTTTATTCATTGTATCTATTTATTATGTATTAATTATTTATTGTTATCAATGATTTATTATTATATTTTATGATAGAGTCCGATTTATTATTAACTTTTAATGATTTATATTATGAAATATATAACTTTAATTTCATATTTATAGTGATTTTGGTAGTTAGTGTTAGTCTTGTATATTATATTATTTAAATAGATAATGGTTTGAATGTTTTATATGTGTGATATCTATTTAGAGTATCGAGTATGATAGCAATGTTTATGAGGAGTAATGAGTTGAATACGATAATCAATATTGATGAATGATAGTAATTACATGTAAAGTCACACCTGCTCGACAATAAGAATAGATATAGTTATATAATATATGAACGTGATTTTTATTCTAGTATTCAGTCTTTATTTATTTTAGTGATTTATTTATTCAATGGTATTATTATTATTAATTTATTATTGATATATTTATTATTATTATTTTATTTTAAGTTATTTAGTCTATGTTTATTCTCATAAGGTAATCTGAATATCTATAGAAATATATGTGTCACAGTCAAATGTCATGCAAATGTAGTGATTATATTGTTCAGTGTTGATTGTTGTGTTGATGTGTGCTTTATTTAATATATACCAGCTCTATATGATTTGATCCAGCATATACTATTTAGTATTTTATGTGTAAATACATCATACTACACTGATATAGGTTACGTCATTTTCTCATTTTCCAGAGCTATGTTCAGAGTCTTTACTTCGCCTGTATTCAAAATATTCGCTTTCAATCACGGTAAGCGCCGTCGTGCTTATGGTGGCTTTGTGAGATGTTATTTTTAATAGCTACGCTATACTTATGTGGGGTGTTATTGATAGCGTAATATGCTACGCCGTATAGTGTCTATATATTATATGATCATGAGGGCTAGGAGATAAATTTGTGAGAATTATGTTTGGTCACGTTGTTGAGCCTGTTAAGTGTATGTACTTTTTTATTTTCACGCGTTATAATTAGTGGTTCTATTTTGTATTAGCTCATATTTGGATGATACCTTTCATAGGGAATTATGAACTATTCCAACGATTATATTTGTTGGATTAATATATGATGATAGTTAGCTTAGATTATGTAGGGTTTTATAGTAGTTAGTGAATTATCGTCCTATATCGTAATTATAGATACTGATAAGTTTGATACTGCTGTAAATAGTTGGTATATGTACTATCAGGTGAGTGGTAGAGTATTTCTAAAGTTGCTGGACTACGCGGTTTATTTATTACTTATTGAGTATCCCTTTCTTATTAACTCATTATCTAGGGATACTATTCAGAGTTGAGTTTTGATATCGAATTTATATGCTCAAGTTTATCAGATTTTACGGAGAGCGAGATTTCTTGACGATCATAAATAGCGTCGAAGAGGGCTATTTTGCTTCATGTTTGTCTTCGAGTTTCAAAGTCATCTTGATAGA
>JABUQX010023569.1:25000-27500 GCA_015478945.1 Trachelipus rathkii
TTTGTTCAAAGGTGATAAACAAAATTCGCAACTAAAATGAAATAAAAAAATGAACATTGATCGAAATTAGCCCTGGCAACTCTAGGTCTTTTTTATTCTATATTTTTGTGGAACTTTCAAAAAAATGTTTGAAATGAACTGAAATGAACGAAAAACGTAAAAGAAAAGTAAACCGCGAGAAATGACACTGAAAAAAGTTGTGGGTCCACAAACTTCATATTTAATAATATTATGTCTCAATTGGAGAAAATTTTATCATAAAATAGCGACATTTCCGCCAATTTTTTCATGTAATCTAATATTATAAATAGCCTTAAAAATGATCTGAAAAGATAGGGAAATGACGTAAAAGGAAAACTCGAGAAAAGAATTCCCTCAAAAAAGTTATGAAGAGCACCCAATTTTCATATATCACTGAATTTTCACGAGTTTTATGTTTTTTATATTATTTTATACCATCACGTAACATGGTCTGGGAATGGGTAGGGCATGTCGATTTATTGTTATTTTAATAATTATTTTCAGCATTCATAGTTCTCGAATTTCAATTTTACGGTTTTCCTTTTTCTTGATCATTTGTATCAAAATAAGCGCAGCGATTGCGAAGCGATAAATGTGGATCAAGTTTAAATGCTGTTGCAACTGATTAAATATGCGAATTTAAATTAAGGTCGCAATAATACTTATATTTTGGGATGAGGTAATCGGTCGGATTGCGCTCAGCATGATGTATATAAACTCAAGGGAACGACCTGTATAATTGGATATATGTAAGAATCATCGCATAATTGAGACGACTGATCCAAGTCCTTCTATATATATATAGTTATATATATAGTATAATATATATATATAGTATATATACTATAGTTATATATATATACTTCTATATATATACTTATTTTGATTAGTAGTATTAGTAATATATATATTTTATATATATATATAATATATATATATATTATTATTTTATATATATATATATATATATATATACATGTTATATTTATATATATTTATTATATTAATATATATATATATATATTATATTTTTATATATATATATTTATATATATATAATATATTTTATTTATATATATAGTATAGTATATGTTATTATATCATACTGATATATCCTATAATCCTTATTTTTGCAAATAACTATATCATAACTTCTTGGCTACTTTAGAGTTAAGTTTTATTATTAAACTATCTCACATATTATTAATTGTAATTCTGGAAATTATTTTTTGTTTGACTTAAATTATATATGATTCGTCGAATTATTTACCAAATAAGGTTTTGATTTTTTTTTTTTTTTTTTTTTTTTTTTTTTTTTTTTTTGCCGTTGAGCGGACAGAATGTTTATCAGTTGCTTGCAAGCATAAAAATTTATAGTCATATAGCACATATGTCAAAATTCTTACAATATTTAAACCTTATAAAAAGACTAGAACTATTATTAAAATTGAGCTTCACTTATTACCGGCTTTTATAGTCTCGAATTTGGCATTATTTTACTCCTCATTTGTCCTTTTTAACATTTTTAATGGGGTGTTTTCTTCTTGTATTTGTCTTATTATATTTTATTTGAGTCTGAAAATGTATTTTTATTTTTAAAAAAAATGGGCTTAGTTTTATTATTGCATTGTTTTTTTTAATATTATTTAGGTATTAAAGGGCTTTAGAATAATTTTGGGGTATTATGGATTTATGAAATAATTTTAGATGGAAGATCAGTTTGATTTTTAGGCTCGTTTTTTTATAATATGCTCGTATACAAGAGCGAACCCCTATTTAAGAACTGGATTAGCAAAGTTTAAGTTTTTGGTGATGATTTAATGATTTTTTTTCTGTTTGTGATGAACGCCAGATGTGTTAAAAGTCTTTAGACTCCAGCAAGTGATGATTTAGGTGAAAACAGAAGGTTATAGTCTACCCTACGGCAGTGGTTCCCAAACTTTTCCTATTCGCGACACAATTGCTTATAATTTAAGGGTGCTGCGACACACACTTTAGAAACCACTGCCCTGCCGTATTTTGCAACTTATTCTTTCTTTATGTATCAATTTAATTTTATTTTTACACCTTCCAACCTAGTTATTCAAATCACAGGTACCGTAGTTAAATTGGTTAACCTGTTTTACTGAACATCCTTCTAAAATAATGTTAACCCTAAAACTTCATTCTGTTTCTAATGCCAACTTGAATTCAGGTTTTCTTTAGGTAAACCTAATTTAATTGCTCTAAGAATTCTAACTATATATACCCAAGTTTAACAAATGATTAAATTCTAACTGGCTATGATTTTTAATTAAGGCTATTTTTTTTTTTAGATATATTTAGTTTTTCATATATGAAATTCTAATCTCGTTCAAACATTTCTTTCCAAAAGTTTGAAGTTTTTAAAACATTTTCTTGTGGCATTAGTTTTAGATATTAAAGTCTTATCGGTAACTTCCTTTAGTACTGATATTTTTTTTTGCAAAATATATTCAGG
>JABUQX010023569.1:35000-49375 GCA_015478945.1 Trachelipus rathkii
TATATTATGTAGTATACTCATATACAATAACTTAAAAGACAGAAAATACGCTAAAACAACTTACAAAAAAGTACAAAAACTAACAAAGCTAAAACATTTTCTTGATTTTACCTTATTCTATGGTTTTGCAAATTTTCTAAGTGGTTTTTATTTTAAAGGGTTTTTAATTCGAAATTTTATATTTTAGAACTGGGTGTTGCAGAGTCTCGGCCTCTTACACTTATTTTTATTATAGGCCTTAAACACTATTACCCACCATCATACTCACACTATACCTTGTATATACAGAATTCTAGCTATATCTTTTTATCGCTCATCACTTTACTACATACCTATACCATATTACCTACTACATTCATCTACACTCATCATCACGTCCCATACTACCTCATCTCACTCACTACGTCACCACTACTACATTAGTATATTCATATACATATATCAAACAGCTAAATATCACCACTGCAATCAAAAACCATCTTCGCTATATATCCTCAATTACACATGCCTACTTCTTACAATTCCGTCAGCTATTCTAATCTACGAACCCCCCCATCAGACTGACATCCTATGCTCGCAGACTACCACTTGCCGCTAGAAGATCTTGTGCTCGCTTTAACGTACCCCCGTCAACTCAACGTTTACGCTGCACTTTCTGTTCGCGTCTCTACAACGTGTAGACACGACGCCGCAAACACCTCCCGAATCTATCCTTCTCCAATTATTGTCTTTAGTAATTCGCAACTACAGAGCTTCTGTGAAGAAAATCAAGACAACACTTCCCCCTGGCTCCAACCGCCTGTAAGCTCCGCCGCTCTGCCGCGTACCAACCCGCCTACCCCAATATCACCCCGTCCTAATCACCACTCCTATATATATATATATATATATCAGCCCTCTACATATTACTCATACGTACCAATCACCTAACTATACCTACCTAGACTTATATCCTACCGCTGGCCCTACCCCTACCTACGTATACTATCTTACTTACCTACTACCCACCCCACCCCCCCACTCACTATACCACCATATATAGTATATATGAGGCGGACTCCTCTAGCTGCCGTGCCCTGCTCTGGCTTAGCACGACCAGGCTCAACATATATTAGACACCGTATCTGACCTTATGATATACAAACCACTTTCATAACTGTTACTATAAGATTTTCTTATCTTATTTTTGTTAAAAATTTCGTTGTAAAATGAATGAAATTTTACATAATAAATATCCAATAATAACGTTTAAGAATTGCTAAACACAGACGACATTGTTAAGGAAATCATCGGCCGCCAATCTAGATAAATGCTATCTTCTTAAATCCATTAACAAAATCGCTGACTGCTTCACTCGTCAAATCGAATCAGCGGAGATTGATGTGTGCTACCCCGACCCTCACGCTCCACTCTCCGACCCCCACCCCCCTCCCCCCCCCCCCCACTTCCGAGTACAACTCCACGACCCCTCATAACATTGTTCTGCTACTTGTTCGCCTTGGCATCACTGCCCTAGATCTCACCATTCCTGTCCTGATACCCCTGCACAATGCAGGCACGCAAACCACCTCACCACCCTTCCGTTCATTATAATAAGGTGTGTCCGTTTAATTAACGTCCATATACCCCCCCCCTAATCAGATACTCTTAATACCTAACCTACACTCACTCACTACCCCCCCCCCTACGCGTTATCCACTACCCACCCCCCCCTTATTCACTACTTAATCAACCTAGCTGCCCCGTCGCACCCTACCCACACCACTATCCCACCCCTCTACTACTCCCCCTACTATCACCATACCACCGTCTATATCACTTCTATCTCACCTCACATCCACACTCATACTACTCATACTAGCCCACATAACATCTATAGTACCACTCCCTCCTCATGACTACTCCACACCTCATTATCATATATCAGGGACGAAGAGAGAGCCGCCCCAGATAGATAACAAAGATCTCTGGCACGTCGCCGCCGCTGCACTTCAACCACACCCTACGCATAAATAACCCCTATCTATACCTCACTAATCACCAGAACTCACCCTACACGCCTCATCACCTACCCACCCCATATCCACCCCCACACTCCCACCATATATACCTCACTTCCCCTATATACTCACCACTCCACCCTTATACTTACAGCCTCAAATACCGACTACACTCGCCTCACCCTCTCACTCACTCACTACTGTACCCCACCCCCTACCCCCCCCACCAGCTCATATAAATACCACATATACTCATCACACTACTACTCTCCCCCACTCATCTATATATATATATATATATATACTATATTATAGTATATATATACCCTATTATATATATAGCATATATATTATATATATTACTATATACGTTCATATTACTACTAACCTACTACAACTACCCTACCCCCCGCCCCCTTCACCCTACAGCTATTATATATATATCAGGGACCCCCCTCTCACCTATCATCTTAATATTTAATAGCACCTATTACATATATATCTATTATATTATATCCTGCCCCGCTATATACTCTCATACCTATACCCTATATATTACTTATATATATATACTACTCACCGCCCTCCCTACCATACTATTATACTACTTATACTACTCCCATATACTCATATATAATATTCCTATACTATATATATATACCTATACCTATATACTGTATATACCTACCTTATTACTATCATACTACCTACTATAGTCTTAACAAAGTTAATATATATTAAATACCAACATGGGTTAAATCCACAAAGACTTATAGTGCCAGTTTGTCTCATATCGGACCCTGCCTATAGGAGTCGCCTGGGCCTTGCGTCTCTCTCCTTTCTCGCTCGTTCCTCATCGTTCCCGTTCACTGCCTACTCGCGTTCGCTCACCTCTCTCTCTCTCCCTCCTCTCCTTCCCCATAAATTCAGGTAAATCCTCCCCCGTCCCCTCCTACAAACTCAGCGTCCATAAGTACCACTCCTATCTCCCACTACACCCTACCTACACCCCTCACCTATCACCTACCTAATACCACCGCCCCTGCTATACCACTCACCTACCTACTATACCTCCTACATACTTACCCCTTACACCCAGTCATTACTCTATCATACCTATACTATACTCATATATATACTACTATTATATCTTATTACTTATATATACCACCACTACTATACATATTATGTTACACTATACCACTATACCTCCATACCTACAATTCTTAATATACGTACTACGCCCTATCATACTACCTTACTACTCATCACTAATATATTAGTATCATATACTATACGAACTATATCTACCATATCACTCCTACAGTCTCTACATACCTACTATACTTCATCTCACCTCATACTATACTCTATACATACCATATACGCACACCTAATACCTACTTACCTATACCCGTACTACTTATATAAAGCCGTCACTATATAGTATAATTAGCTCTAGTACGTATATATACTCTATAATCCCTAAATATATCCTATACTACTACAACTACCAGCTTATAATATATATAATAATATATATATATACACTTACTACCTAATATATCATATACAATAATTATTAAAGAATTAATTATTATCTCAACTATTATTATTATGTAATTGGAAGGGATATGTAAACATGGATTTTGCGAGAAGGTCACTTTACTTCCACCACAGAAAGAAACATTTAAGAAAAAACAACTCTTAATTTTCAAATCTCAGTTCCAGCACATCCAGTCACACACTACATCTAATGTTTTCACAATGTCAGCACATGATCGATCGACTAACTTGGATAAAATGCAAATGCCTCTCTAATATTATTGGAAATTGTCAAAATCGTTCATTCACATATGACATTATATCATTGAATTGTTATATATAAAATCTTCAGTTTACACATGCCATGAGCAACCAACCGACCATGGCCTCAATCCTGTATTCCAAAAGCCCACTACATTCTACCCTTTCTCTTGAATGCTAATTCTTTCGCTCAAACTTTATGCAACATACTTGCATTGCTTGTGGTATAACCTCCCCCTCCACTGCATTATACATATATATGATACTATATATATATACTATATAATCACCACCCCACCTCACTCTACTCAAACCACCCACCCTACCCTACCCCCCCCCCCCCATCACCTAACCTACCCCCACACACCCTACTATATCGCACTCGCATACCACCACTATCCCTATACCTCTCACTCTACCTATACCCTCTAACCTCTCATCTCACCCACTACCTTCCTACCTACTACTTCCTCTACTTATACTATTACTCATAATACCTTCACTCTATTTTACTTATTACTATCCACTATTCACCTAACATCATATATATACCCCTCATACTACCTACAAATCGGCCCTACAGTAATATATACTATATTATTATATTATATATATATATATTATATATCATAGACTATAAATGGTATATCGTTTTCTGTAATTGTAGATTAATTTAAAAACGAAGTCTTTCTATCGATATCTATCAAAAAATGTGTAAATAAATTTAGTACAAAGGGAAGTATTATTATTGATCCAATTGTATTATTATTATATAATTACTTATTATTCATCTATATTATTATCATTATCATATCATTCATCATTATTCATATCATTACTCACTATCAGATTATCTTATTATAATAAATAAAAAAAATTATTATAAATCTAAATTATATATTACTAATAATAATTATGATTATAAATTATTATTCATAAACATTATATAATATATTATAATTTATGATAATATTCTGTGCTTCATTTTTAAATTTACCAACAGCATTTGACTTTTATCTGTAATATAAATTATCAATTACTTGCTCAACATTGCTCAAATCCATAAATTCCCCACTATATATATATTCACATTATACTAATATACTAATATATATATATATATTAATACTATATATTATATAATATATATTATATATATATTATACTATATAAATATAATATACTATATATCAATATATACCCTATACTACCCTAAACCTACTATCATATATCACTATACTATATATATTACTATAATATATGTATATCATATATATAATATATATATATATATATATTATCTATATATCTAACTATTAACTATATATATTATACCCTACTACTATATATATATATATATAATATATATACTTATAAATATTATAACTATATACTATCATTTATATATATATATATAATATCATCGTATTATTGTAGCAGCGTAAACCAGCGAGTACATTTTTGTTTAATCAGCTCTTACGAATGTGTTGACAAACAGCGCGTTCCCTGTCACCTTGCGGTATTCAATTCTAACCCTTGCCCTCGGATGCCCTACTTTACTTCCTTGCTCATCATCCTATGTATGTACATGTGTTATGGCAAAATATATTGCGGAACTGTAAAAAAACGTCACTTCTCGTTTGTGTACACCAGATTTACATGAATGTTGGTTATCGACTGCTGTTGTCAAATACATATCACCACACACACACACACACACAACACACCACACATATACACAATATATATTATATATATACTTATATTATATATATATTATACTACTATTCATATATATATATATCATATATAGTATTATATATATAAGTATATATATATATATATATATATATACTATACTCATATATATATAATTTATATTATATATATAATAATATATATATACTACTATATACTATATTGTATATTATTTAAATATATATTATAATATCATAGCTATATATAATATATATATATATATATATATATCTATACTCATTAAATGATGGTTATACTCACTATTATATATATATATATACCTACATACTACTATATCCATATATATATATATTTATAGCTTATATACCTATACTACTATTACCTTAATTAAAAAGTTATTGTCTATATATATATTATATATATATAACTATACTAGTATATGTAATATATACTTATATTATAGCGCTATACTATAGTAATATATTATATACCTATCTACTTATACCTTATATTAATAATTTACAAAGACGAGAAAGTGATAGATATACTTACAGAATTATTTTAAATCATGACCGCAAATTGCTTTAAAAAATATTAGATATTGGGAATGACGTTTCTTCACTTTAATTAAATATGCATCTCTGCACTCACCTATTCCTTAGCATTATTTATAGCAGTACCTAAAAATTCCATCAACTCTAATAATATAAAAATAATTTCTAATTTAATTGAATAATTAATTTAATTGATGAAAAACTTATTCTTAAAACAGTTGTCTTTATTGGGTGATGCCACACCACCCCACCTCCGCATACCTAGCAAACGAAGTCAGCTGACTTGGGTAATGTTTAACGATTGTTGCTATTAGATTTTGGAGATTTCATCTCACCGTTCTCGCTCTAGTAGTGATGTTCAACAACAATTTTCTTTTCTTTTTTATTGATCAACAACTTAGACATGCGCAGTACATTAAAACGTGTGTATAAAAGCTAAATTTAACAATTATACTATATATATTATATATATATTATATATATTATTATATATATTATACTATATATATATTATACATATATATTATATATATATATATTATATATATATAATATATATATATATATCATATATCCACTCCATAATAATAAAAATAATAATAATAATAATAATAATAATAATAATAATAATAATAATAATAATATAATAATAATAATAATAATAATATTTCATCTAATAAGCTAATAAAATAACTGTCCTCATGGAAATAATGTGCTATAACCCAATTAATGTTTCTGATTTATTATTAGCAATGTTTTTTGAAATACAATATAATAGTAAGAGTGTATGAATGATTATTTTTCATGATGTTTTGCAAAAAATTTCTTTCTTAGTAAAAAAAAAATTAGGTCATTTTTTTTGATCAAAAAAATTCTGCTATGTGATCATTTTTAGATATACCCTTCTGTTTCCTACGTAACGGCGTATTATTGTTTTTGATACCAATATAGATATAAGTAGCAGCACGATAAGGTGATTGAGTATTGACTTTGGTGTTTTTTTTTCTTTCTTTTGTTGTTTTTTAAATACATTAATAGTGTTGTAATTGAGTGAACACATTTTGTAATCTATAGAACATGTGTTACATACTATTTTCGTAGCCTTTTAAATTTGTAGAACATGGATTATTTATTTATTTATTTTTATTTATTTATTTATTTACTTATGGCAGTTAATTTTACTGGGATTTTCCTTAAAATATGTTTGTGAAGTATATGTCACTTGACAGTTATATTACAAAGACAACAACAACTCACTAGTTGTGTTGATGTCTCTTAACATTAGCAGTTTACTCAATACACATAATATATAATATATATAATTAATATATAGAGGTGTATATAATATATATTATATATTTATATTATATTAATTATATTATATATATATATATATAATATTATTATATATATATATTATATATATATATATATATATATATATATATATATATATTAGTGGTGCACCGAGTCCAGGATTCAGATCCGGGGATTCTGAGACTAGGCCAATTTTGCTGAGTTAATGGCAGAGTCTATCAAGAAGTAACATGTGCATGAATTTTTATTTTGCTGATTTTTTGGTAATATTTTTTGCTGATTACTTAATTCATGTTTGTATAAAGTTAGCGTAACCAGGACCGAAAGTAAAGTGACTTGTACAACTAACTTAACTGGTGCAACAACAGTTCTATTATAGAGCACAAACGGAACATCGAATTATATCAGATAAATTAACATCTATAAAAATTAAAATGTAAAGATTCAAAATATTATCGTTGTTCTTCAGTACAAGAATATTTTCCAAATTAGAAGTCAATATATTATTTAAACAAATTTGCTAAAATACTTCTCTGATGACCTACCCAAAAATAGGGCAATCAATAAAAATGTTATAGAAGGATTCTTATTTATCTATTGCTGTATCTAATTGGAGAATCCTTGAAAAGGGAAAAATGGTAAATAAAGGACAATCAGTTTGAATCTAGCCAGCAAAATTTGTTCTCATCTTCCATGCTTATACATGACCAATTTTGAACAAGGAATGAGGCTTAATAACTCACAAAAGAACTCAACATAGATTCGAATTTTCTTGAATTCACATAAGATACATTTCTCTATTATTAAAATGCTGCAGTCAGATTCTGAAAACTTTAATGTATCTGGAATGCATAACACACAAGAATCCTTTGCTATAGCATCTATTTCAGCATGTAGTTCTTCTATATTAGAGATGGGCAAAATAGTTTATGACTAGTCCAAATATTCCTAATTGTTTTTTTTTATTTTCAACTGACCTGGTTTTGAACAAACAAATGGCAAAATCATATGAAAAGATGCCAGAATCGCTAGACAATGCTGCGAAATGTCAGCAATATTTTAACAGTCTGACGAATCTGACATCTTTTCTATGACTTTGACATTTATTTGTTTAAAATATTCGGACGGTTGAAAATAAAGAAACAAAAAGGAATATATAATCCATTGTTTTTAAATATCTTTGGTAACTCGCCATCCGAAGTCATGAACGATTTTGGCCATCTCTATTCTATATATAAATGTCCTGGAATACATATGAAATATATTTAAATGCCTATCAACTCGCGTTTTACAATTAACCTTCTGTTACTACTTACTATTGATAAACAGAATTTTTTAAACTAGCAAAGTTGGTATGAGGTTTTGACTTAAAATATATAAGAAAACTATATATTACATACAGTTCTACTGTAAATTCAGTACAATAAGAAGAGTTTCAAATGAGATGAAAATTTATTACCATTTGTTTAACCTGTGGATAGATTCTTTTGCAAACCGTCTGTGTCACACAAACATAATTTATAGCAAAGTATTTGAAGAAGATGAATTTTCTCTATGAACTTTTTTCAAGTATTATTTCTTTGTGAGCTTTTCATTTAACTTTATGTAAACAAGGTAAACATTATCTTGAGCTGTTCTTATAAGTTAAAGGTAACAACAAGATTTATTTGAGACGAGGTTAAGTCTCATAGAAATTTTTCAATCTGCCTCTACAAGGTTAGTCATCGGACTTGGATTGGCCGACGCACCGCGTGTGGTGCGGTGCGGTGCGGTGCGAAGTACACAATTTCAGTGTCCCAGTGCGGTGCGATTTTAAAATTATAGAGAAGCGGTGCGGGTGTGGTGCGGAGTGGAGTGTGCATTGAAACATAGTGGTGCGGTGAGATGCGTGGTGCGCTCACTCTGGTGCGGTGCACGAAATTCTGGTGCTCGGACAACGTTGTAAGAAAAATTCAGATATAATATTTAATAAATAAAAATCTCATTGCATGATGATATTTTGACAATCAGGCCCAGATTTTTTTTTTTTTTTTCACTATATGAGTCCAACTTGTAAAAAAAAAAAAAAATCTACATTTCTACATATAACGCAGAGATCCAACAATCACTCTAATTATCTGGTATTATTAGGGGTCAAGTATTGTGCACTGATCTTTGAAAGAGGTAAAAAATTAATATCCATTCAGCAATTTCATAAATTTACAAAGGAAATTTATCTGCCTCTCAATTCTTAATATTAGAATATTTTAAGAGTAACATGACTTTCTCTGCTCTATGTTTAATATTTATTTCTTAATATTTAATACTAAATATTTAAATTAAAAGTTAACATAATCAAAATATAATAAAGGAAATTTTTGTGAGGCTGTGAATTTGATTTCTCCTTTACATTAATGATTTATTGAGGGGAATCAGTTTAGAGAACGTCCGTGGGAGTCGAAACAATTAGGTTCTGTTTAACTGAAATTTAAACCATAATTCTCTGACTATTCCATTAGAAAATATAAAGCTTTCTGAATTGTTGCGACATACATCTGAAGATTTGAATAAAAAAAATCAGAGAGCACCATTAACTTATAGTAGTATTAGACAATATTGTAGCGAGCGGTCTGCCATGCATGTCCGCCAGAATTTCGTGCACCGCACCAGAGTGAGCGCACCACGCATCTCACCGCACCACTATGTTTCAATGCACACTCCACTCCGCACCACACCGCACCGCTACTCTATAATTTTAAAATCGCACCGCACTGGGACACTGAAATTGTGTACTTCGCACCGCACCGCACCGCACCACACGCGGTGCGTCGGCCAATCCAAGTCCGATGACTAACCTTGTAGAGGCAGATTGAAAAATTTCTATGAGACTTAACCTCGTCTCAAATAAATCTTGTTGTTACCTTTAACTTATAAGAACAGCTCAAGATAATGTTTACCTTGTTTACATAAAGTTAAATGAAAAGCTCACAAAGAAATAATACTTGAAAAAAGTTCATAGAGAAAATTCATCTTCTTCAAATACTTTGCTATAAATTATGTTTGTGTGACACAGACGGTTTGGAGAAAAATCCATCATTTCAGCAATCTATAAATGTAATTTTCACTCATTTGAAACTCTTTCTGTTATTGTACTGAAGCTCTACAAGTTAATCCCATTATTAGTGTGAGCAAAATAAACTTTTATGCATTGTTATATTTTTATTTTGTCAAAAAAACATAAAAACAATACAAACATTGCTTAGTTTTATATAATAGTTATGGTTTATCAATAGTAGTAGTAACAGAAGGTTCAATTGATAGAAGAGCGCGAGGTTGCATAGGCATTATCCTAAGTATATTTTTCCATATGATATTCCAGGACTCATTATTAGTAGAATTAGAGATGGCCAAAATCGGTCATGACCTTCGGATTTGGCGGAGTTACCAAAGATATTTAAAAACAATGGATATATATATTTCCTTTTTGTTTTCTTTATTTTTCAACTCCGTTCGAGTTAATATTGTTAAACAAATAAATAGGTCATAAAGTCATAGGAACTAGAAGATTCGGTCAAGATTCGCGTTCCAGACTGTTAAATATAAGTGTCTGGTAGACGACTTTTTCGCAGCGATTGTCTAGCGATTCTGGCTCTTTTCATATGATTTTTTGCAATTTGTTCTTCTAAAATCAGTTGTTTCGAAAATATTAAAACAAAAAACATTAGGAGATATTTGGCCAACATACTGTCATGTACAACTGTAGACTATCTCTAATATATGAAAGCAACTACCAGCTGACAACACGCATTGCTATAGCAAAGGATTCTGTGTGTTATGCATTCCATATACATTAAGTTTTCAGAATCTGACTGCAGCATTTTTAATAATAGAGAAATGTTATCTTATGTGAATTCAAGAAAATTCGAATGTTTTATGATTGAGTTCTCTTCTGTGAGTTATTTAGCCTCATTCCTGCAAATTGTCATGTATATAGGCACGGCAAAGATGAGAATCATCAATTTTGCCTGTTGGCGGTAGATTCAAACTGATATGTGCCTTTAATTTTATCCATTTTTCCACTTTTTCTAAGGATTGGCTTTCCAAATAGATAATCAGCAATTAAGCATTAAATACAGAATTTTCCTTCTCACTAATGACATTTTTATTGATTGCCCTATTTTTGGGTAGGTCATCCAAAGATATATTTATTACAATTTGTCCGATATAACATAATATATTGCCTAAAGGAAAAGTATTTCATTGACTGTTAAGCACACATTTCGATAAGATGGAATTATTGAAATCCTCTTCAATTTTCAACTTTTATAATTATGATGTTAGATTAAAAGACCGATTCCATTGAAAATGTTTCCCGTTTTGTGCTTACATATTGAATAGAACTTTGTATGGTTTTTGCTACCAGTTAAGTTAGTTGTCAGCAAGTCACATTTTCTCTCTGGTCGTTGCATCAAATAAAGAATTAGAGGACACAAAGCAAGTTTTATTCTCAGCAAATAAAATATTACTATAAAAATTACAGCATAAAAATATTAAATTCACTATGCACTATTAGAACTTCTTGATATAGAATTCAATACGGAAAGTCAAAGAATTGGAAAAAATATTTTTAAATTTCCTATAGTTTCTTCTCAGAATCCCCGGATGCTGAATCTGGACCTCGGTGCACCACTAGATATATATAATATATATATATATAGGTAAGAATATTATATCTCATTTATATACTACTATTATTTTATTATCAAATGTTCTATATAATATTAATACTATTTGTATATATAATTAATATTTAAATAATATATTATATAGTAATATTATATATAAATATAAAACATATATATCTATACTATATATAAATATAAGTCTCTATCTACCATTTATATATATAATATATTATAATATTATAAAATGTGTAATTGATAGTAAGTCTGCTAATGTTAAGAGACATCAACATAACTAGTGAGTTGTTGTTGTACATTATGTTAAATTTTATAAACTGAGTCATAAGTGAAATAACTTCAATACCAAACAATATTTTAAGTTTAGAAAAGGTTTTATTTACTGAAAATAAGTAAATTAAATAAATTTAAATAAAATAATCCAATGATGAAATATAATTTAAAGGACTCTACGGAAATTAAGTAAGATAAACATAACATATGCTATCTATAGATTACAAAAACGTATGTTTTAACTCAAATATACATACACTAATTATATTGTATCATAAAATAAAACATTTACATTATACAAAAAATCAAAAAAAACAAAAAATCATTGTAGTCTCTCTAATTATCTCTAATTCACTTTATCGTGTACTGCTATCGTTTATATATCTATATTATAGTTGGTTAGCAAAATACTATAATTAAAATGTTAAGGACTATCAACATCACAATAGTTATTATTATTATATGTCTTAAATATACGAGTTTCTATGACAGACTGTAAATCTTTTTATAAAAAAAATTATTTTTTTACTTATTAAAGGAAAGAAATTTTTTGTAATGCATAATAATGACTGTAAAAAATATATATCATTTACACACACACAACATATACATACACATTATTTTATTTTTAGCTACAGATTTGTCGAAGATCAATCGAGTCCTTCGAGTAATCATTTTCAAATGTAACTAACCATTGTAATACAATAATTTACTTTTTTTATTCGCAATGTTTAACTTTTTTTATTTATATATATATATAATCGTTGAGTATATCCTAATAATTTAATATTATTAAATATTATAATAGTAATTATATATATATAAATATATTTATATTAATAATTAATAATCATTTACAAAATAATAATAATATTAGATTTTATATAATATATATATATAATATAATTGTTAAATTAACTTTTAATACACACGTTTTTATGTACTGCGCATGTCTAAGTTTCGAGTTGATTCACATAATAAAAGTGAAAAGAAAGAGTGTGTATTGTTAGAAACTGAAATTGTTGTTGAACATCACTACTAGAGCGAGAACGTGAGATGAAATCTCCAAATCTGAATAGCAACATTTTAAACACTTACCTCAGCTGCTTCTTATGCTAGGTATGCAGAGTGGTGTGTGTTACCAATTAAAGCAACGTGCTTTTGAAATACCTTTCACATTAAATTAATTATTCATTATTATATATAATTATTTATGATTATTAATTATATTTTTTTAGTCCTTATTAAATTTAATCTAGAATAGTGAGTGCAGAATGCCTATTTAATTAGTAAATGAAGAACGTATTCCCAATATCTAATTATTTTTAAAGCAATTTCTGTATGATTTTAAAATAATTCTGATGATGTATATCTATCTATATTCTTTCTCCTGATATATTATATATATATATATATATTTAATATAATATTTATTATATGAAATATATATATATATAATATATTATATATATATAATTATATATATATTAATATAATAATATTAATATATTGTGTATATTGTATAATTAGTGTGTGTATGTGTGTTTGATTGTGTTGATATGTATTACACAGCAGCGATAATTACCTTCGATCAATGATATCTGTGTTACACAAACGAATATTAAATTGATACGTTATACATTCCTAAATCTATTTGCCATTACACTATTGATACATCATATATGAGCAAAAGTAGTAGGGGTCACATCCGGAGATTAATATACACCCAGCAGGGGTGTTAAGACGTTGAGAGTACCCATATTTACAAGTGGGCCAACTTCCATGTTTTGATCAAACATTCGTAAGAGTGTGATACACACAAAAATGTACTGCTGGTTTACGCTGCTACCAAATAAATACAGATGATAATATATATATATATATTAATTAATATTATTAATAATATATACTTTAGACTTTGATATATATATATATATATATATATATATATATTATATATATTTATAATATATATTAATAAATATATAATTATATAATTATATATAATACCATTTAGAGGAAGTAAT
>JABUQX010023570.1:7500-10000 GCA_015478945.1 Trachelipus rathkii
TCGCTATGGGTAAAATCTACGATACTTAAGCTAGAGAAAAGGCTAACTTAGTCCAATGATCTATCGAGAATATATTTATATATATATATATATATATATATATATATATATATATATATATATATATATATATATATATATATATATATATATATATATATATATATATATATATATATATATATATATATATATATATATAATATAAAATATATATTTGGTATATATAAAACTATGTGCTATATATATATATATATATATATATATATATATATATATATATATATATATATATATATATATATATATATATATATATATATATATATATATATATATATATACCATAACGTCAATACTTGGAATATAGGACAATATGTGCTTTGCATATTCCTATATATGTTTTTATCACATATCATAGATAGTTGAATGCCTCAGTCTCCTTAGGGTATCTCAATTGCAACTGCTACTGATTTCCTTATATTCAGCTTTTTTCCCTTGCTTTTGAATAGAACTTGAGTGACTTCTTCTTCAGCTACATTCTCACCACTATCCTTCTTTTTTATTCAACTTACTCACCTAAAACTAAACTTTCGTTACTGATTCTCATTTACACTTTCAGCACAGTCTCGTAACACTCATCCTCCCTCAATTTCCCACACTTTCATTGACCTCTATTATTCCAAGCACAGTGTGTTGAAGGGGAAATCGATTAATAAGATATTGAACTTTGGGTCTTCAACTCTCTCTATCTCGAGTGTAGGCAATATCCCTTTTCTGTAAACAAATTTATTAAAAATATTAAAGATAGCAAATGGGAAGAAATGTTGTGGGGAATTCAAACTCATTTTTCTTCGAATGAAAACAATTAATCTTTCTTTGCATTCAATAACGATCAGGCAAATCAAAAAATCTTCAGAACTCGTAAAACTCATACTTTAAGTGTCAATTAGTTATTAAAAATTAATTAAAATTAATTATTAATTTATATTAATATTTTAAATTTTTTATCAATTAATACTTGGTATAAATTGAAATCAAAATGGACAAACTTGGTGAACTGATAATTGTATTTTAGGATGAGAGAACTGCAAAGGAATCTTTAATTTTAATTAATAAATATCTTCAACTTTCATTCCAAGAACAAACACTTGAATTACTAAGAAATTATTATTATTATTATTATTATTATTATTATTATTATTATTATTATTATTATTATTATTATTATTATTATTATTATTATTATTGTGAATAATAGTGGTAGTAGTAGTTGAGGTTGTAATTGTAGTAGTATCAGTAGAAGTACCAGTAATAGAAGTAGTTCTAGTATTAGTATTACTTGTAGTAGTAGTAGTAGTAGCAGAAGTAGTAGTAGTAGTAGTAGTAGTAGTAGTAGTAGTAGTAGTAGTAGTAGTAGTAGTAGTAGTAGTAGTAGTATTTTCATATAATAATATTCCTTAATGAACTCAACTAAATCATTAGACGAGTTTTATATTACAATTAAACTATAATTTTAATTATATAATTTTTATACTATAATTTCAATATAATTTCTTTTCAAAACATTTTACTAAAAGCATTTTGAAGAACTCCATTAAAGCTATTCCAATCATTTACTTTGTTTCTGTTTCATTCAATTATATATTTATTAATTAATATATTTAATTATTAATTTATTTGTTATGTTTTAAAAAAAAAATATTATTTCCATTCTTTTGATCTTTTAAAATATAAATTGTTAATTAAATTTAATACCCGTTATATGCAAGCGCTAAAATCGCATCGTTTCCTACGACTCAAAAAAACATCATTTGAATAGTTCAATGAGTAGTTCCTTGTTCCTGTATATATATATATATATAATGCACTCTTAGATATATATAATATATATATATATATATATATATATATATATATATATATATATATATATATATATATATATATATATATATATATATATATATATATATATATATATTTCCTATATATATATATATATATAAGCGATTTTAACGCACTCTTAGAAATATTTAATTAGCGTTTATGTGTTGATATAAAAAACACCGCGATTGAAACGCTCGAATAATAAGAGGCCTAGGTATTACGAAATATTTAATTAGCGTTTACGCGTTGTTATAAAAAACGTCGCGATTTAAACGCTCGAATAATAAGAGGCCTAGGTCTTACGAAATATTTAATTAGCGTTTATGCGTTGATATAAGAACGTCGCGATTTAAACGCTTGAATAATAAGGAACTAGGTCTTACGAAATATTTAATTAGCGTTTATGCGTTATTCGAGCGTTTAAATCGCGGCATTTTTTATAATAACGCATAAAAATGCCGCGATTTAAACGCTCGAATAATAAGGGCCCAGGTCTTACTAAATATTTAATTAGCGTTTATGCGTTGTTATAAAAAACGCCGCGATTTAAAAGCACGAATAATAAGGACCTAGGTGTTACTTACCCACATAATTCTTGCTAAGAACAATA
>JABUQX010023571.1:0-7500 GCA_015478945.1 Trachelipus rathkii
TAAGATAGTCAGTAGATGAGATAGTGATAACAGAGACGTAGCTAGACTACATAGTACCTAGCAGAGCGACGCGCAGTACTGAAGGCGAATAGCACCGGGAAGTACATATATATAGTAGAATTATAGTAAGTATGAATATATAGAAGAATATAGTACACTATACGTTAAACTACTGCCTCTTCACTTGAACTAATGAACCCCTAACTAGTATGTTTTTTACACGTACCTATATATCAGTATTAAATATCCATATTACGTACCTACCGTACGTTTTGTTTACTTGATTATTATTATTATTTTCACGTCACATATACCCCTAATATCTATATATTACTACCATTATCGTATCTTTTATATATAATTATTATATTATTATATTATCCTATATACATATATATAAACGGCCCTATTTATTCCTATTATACCCCTCATATTACTTAAACTGTACTAGACCTTTTCCCCTTCGGGTTCTATCCTTTATATACACATCTTTCCCTCTCCCTTCACTTAATATTTTACCTAGCCCTATATCGACCCCCTCATGACATTACTATTCCCATTGCCACCGTCCCCTTTCACCCTGGAAGATGACCTGACTTCATGTGAATAGCGCGCACACAAGGTCCATGCCTATAGGCCAAGAGTAGGCCTGCCATGGGCATAATCTTCTCCACGAATGACTTTGCGTGACCAATTCCAGGAAGGAATTATCCGACAGCATTTTCATAAGGGTCTAAGCCCATAAGGATTTACCCGAATCCCTACCAGGTAACATATAGGAAATGAGACGTGTCGATATGCATATTACTTGTTACCATTCTTGGTATTTCCTGAGGCACTCGGTAAGCTGGAAAAAAGATGGTTCACATCCTATATCGAGAGACTAAAGTTACACTGATATAATGTCTTCAATAAATTATATACCCATTACATATTAGCTTATTTATTTAAATATCTTAGTAAGTATTAATATCTTATCCCTTATTTTATCGCTCCTATACACTACTTTATATTTATCATTAATACACTATTAATTCTTTATATATCTATATGACTATAATATTACCTTCTATTGAGCCTCATATTATTATTTTTTTTATTATTATGACGTTTACGTGAGAGAGAGAGCAAGACGAGACGAGAGAGAGAGTATAGTACAGAGAGAGAGACGACGAGAAACGAGAGTATCCGTATGAGAGAGAGATGTAGGGAGACAGAGAAGACTGAGTAGGAGAGAGAACTCGAATAATAGTGTATATTATCTACTTATAAAACAATTTAATATGTTAGACTCTTGCACCAGATTACAATAGGATCAATATATTACACACTTTTGAAAAAGTTCACCTTAATAATTATATAGCATTACTAACTATCATAAAATAATAATAATAATACCCTAAATAATAATTTTAATATTTAAAATCCTTAATATACTATAGGTAACAATAGAAATTTTATGGGAATAGTTTTATATTGAATAGGATAATATTTGAATAATAATAATAAAAATTTTGATAAAAATAATAATTATCTAAAGAAGATCATCTTAAGCTTTTAAATAATAAATATAATCTTCATTAATAGAGCAGTAACCATCTAGATAGCTATAATGTAGAAAACAAATATAAACTTAATAATTCATCACTGATTATGGTAGCGGCCGGCTTAAAACAAATAAAATACCATATAAACATAATATCTACAAAAAAAGCTGCTCATAAACCCTACACTAATTATATATATCATCAATATATACTATACTACACAATGACTTTCACACTTTATTATTATAATATTATACCCCTCATATACTATCACCCGTAAGAATACGCTATTATCTTATTTAACTTATTCCTACTACAAATAATATATAGGGTATAAACTATTGCTTCAACCCACAAAACTATATATAAGTATATATTACTAGTGAGTTATTAAATATCAACTCCTTAGTCTAAGTCATATAGTTCTTCTTTTTCCTCACATCTACTATACGGAAATTGCGGGTGGAGTTCTGCAATGCACTAATGACATCCTACTGAAATCCATGCTTATCTTATTCTTCTCTCTCTTTCTATCAAAAAGTTAGTAAGATGCAATTATTATCTGCACCATAATTAAATTGAAAAGAAATAAGCATCCCTCTTATCGACCCTGGTTAATAAAGTGAGCGAACTCTTAGGGAAGTTACTTACGAAATATATCTGATTACTCAATAACCTATAATATATCGTCGTCATTTCCCACTCAGAAGACTGTCTTACGATTCACGGTCATCTATATCACTGTGGTATCTCTTCATTCGTATCAAATGTAATAGGGTTCATACTATAATCTACGCCTTGGACCTAAAAGCGTTATCACAACGAATATATCATCAGATTACACACCTTCTTATCACTCACAATTAATTATATAAAGAGAGCTCAATACCGCCATTCCACCTTGCTTCTTCTTGCCTCTGGGCCTAAAGATCACATTACAACTTTACTGACTCGGATCCGCATTTGGCTAGCCGGGTCGATTCTCTGCATTTATCCCCCACACCTTCTTTTCCTTCCCATTTCCTTGGTCACCGTTCATTTCCCGCTTGCAACCTAAGAACCCGCACCTGACTATCACCGTGTCTCTCCCATCCATGTTCATATGAACCATAAGGTCATGGCTTTACATTCGTTTATCTGTCTCGTTTATTCCGTTCTTACAATTTACGCTAAAAGCAGCCCATACAATTGTTGTCATATTATTCGTCTGCCAATGAGCGTCCCATAAATACACTTAAAACTAATCAAGAATCTCTGACCCCCTAATTATCACCTATCGTGTTCTATCACTCGATCCTCAATCCTCATTTCGACATATCTAGCCTTTATTTCCCCTTCTTCTAAAAGCACAACCCCGTGAGAGACTACAGGATTGTACGCCACCTTTTACCACCACATTGTACTTTGGGTCTAAACCTCTTAATATAGACCCTGTTTCCACTACTATACATTAACACATGTAACAATATACCTCTTCATTGCTCATGGCCTCTGTCTTGTTGTTTCGCTTAAAACTCACAGAAGCAAGTTTGAATTCAATGTACTTATCACTTTTCATTATCCAAGAATTTCATGTGCATTTACATTTCTTTCTTACGTCCACACTCTTTCACCATCCAACAACATTCGTTCCAACATTGTTTTCAGTTCTACGTTCCTCCTTTACTCCCTTCCATCCAAAAACACTATTTTCTTTCATTTCTAATATTTACATACTCTGGATACTTATTCCATAGTCACTACCACACTCACCACGAACACCATGAACTACACCTTCATATTGGGTAGGGCCTCCTCTAAGCGCAGCCTTATTACCTCTCATCTCACTGTTCAATTAAATATACTGTATAACCCTGCTCTCACGATTCTTAATCTAACTTACATTTTACCTAATTTTCAAACCACTATAATAAATAACCCTGATTAACTGCCAATCCTCTAACTTAAACTACAGTCTTCTCTACATATAATCAGATTTCATGTTCCATAAAACTATTGCATATATAAGTGAATCAATGTACAGCGTGTACAATAAGCCATACATAGCTCATACCCTTACTAATATACACTCTCTATTTTAATATATATTTAATACTCATTTTCAATCATTTATACTTATATACTTACATCCGATAATTATCTAGTGACCACCTATTAATATTATTATTCTTTATATTATATTTACCTACGTCTCAATTTACCTACAAGTTATGGGAAACATTTTACTCCTAATACCTACATTCACATTATAATATACAAATTAATAATACAAATCAATAGCATGGAGACAAAACACATTCCTACCTCACTCCTGCACTATTTAAATTATTTAAACCATCTATCTTAATATATACTTACCATACTCTATTTATTTAATACATTACATACCTTACTTTTTATATAGTTAAAAAAAGATTTCAAATATGAAATAAATTTTTATATTCATCCAAATATTCACTATAAATTGAAGAGTGGCGACAGCTGGAAGTTTTCCTCTACTCCCTACCCCCTCACTTACCCAGTTGTGTTGAAAGTTCTTCTCTGATATATCCCCTCCTCCAACGCACAGGCAATACACAGATCCACTGCTGGTGTTCTTTTGCTAACGCACACTCGTAATTCAAAAGAAAGTGTTCTCGTCTAAATAATATCCCGATTGCGGGGAACTAAGTTCTACGCCAATGGTCATATGGACCGGCTCCCACTAGCGTCTCTGCATCAAAGAGTTCTATAGCATTTCAAAATAACTTAAGAAAAGAGAACTAACTCCTACAACTATTACTAGATCTTCTAAAATTACACCACAGTGTTGAATCTTGTCTTGCAAAAATATCTTCCTAGTTCTCTCATTACATTATACTCATATAAAAAAATTTTCTCTGTAGAAATCGTTTGGTTTTGCAATAGTAAAAAAATTTTATGATCTATTCACATCCTTCCCTTATTCTACTGTCCTATAGATTCTTGTCTAATGTGTATTTCTCTGGCTTTATGAAGACCTATCAACACGTTCTTTAATATCACACTTTCTTCCCCCTCCTCCAATTCCAGCTCATTCTACAATTGTTCAACGTACGTTCCAAAGTGCTGAAGCTTAAGTGGAGCTTGAATGGAACAAAAATATGAAACCTTTAGCATATCCTAACCTTTATTCCTTCACCCACATTCACCTTAAGATGCCCCTTCTGGTCTGCTAAGTCTCCTCCTTCTATAATCCAATTCAACTCATTTATGGTACCTTGGTAAATGTTTTTCTTAATATATCGTTTTTTTGCTCTAATCTGCACTAAACACTAAAAGACGTATGGGACTCGATGGTATTCCTCTTTGTGGTTCTCCAAAAGAAACTAATGCTCCAAGCTTGTATCCTGGTCTTGGGGAAATTATTTCCTTCTATGGTGTACTTTCACTGTTGACCATGCTCTTCTTGCTGGAACGTGAAAGCTAAATTAGTTGTGTCGCTGGCAAAAGGAATCCCCCTCCTTTCCTTTAACTATGTTCTCAAAACATGATGAAAAGCTAAATTTAACTCTTGTTCTCTTCAAAAAGTATGAATGAAGTTTTTTTAAATTTACACAAAATAATCTTAAATACTTAAGAGGAAAGATATATTATATATGAGAGACTTAAAAATATAAGCATATCATCAAATTACATTGCTAATTAATAGTTCATTGATATATTCTAATTTAATGTACCTCGTTAATATATATATATATAGTATATATATATTAGCAACTTGTCGTAAACCATTCATTTATAGCTCTCACCTGGTCCATACTCTTTATCTCTTTCACTATCTCACGTTCTCTTCTCTGGGGGGTGTTCATTCTCTATGTCCTTTATATATACCGTCAAACATTTTGTAGTTAGCATCTTTTATGCTGCTTAGGCTAGCTAGGCACTTATACTTGAGAACCAATATTGAATAGATAATCTGGTCCACTACCAGCGTATTGCTTCTACCCTCTCCTCTTTCTTACGCTAGTCTTTATTAATAGTCTTTTCACGTGACTTGTATGATAATTATTTATATCTACTTAGAATTATTTATTCTATATTACTAGAAAGCTTCGTTTACCAAATCTATAACCTAAGCATTACAATACTTATATTGAGTAGTAAACGGCCATAAAAGTTCTAATTAACCTTATTAAACCTTCTTTAAAATTTGTTTTAGTACTTACGTTTGTTCAATCCGCGCTCACTACTCTTTTTTTCTCTGATTCTTTTAATGAAAATTTAATAGCTTTATCATACACATTACCCCTCTCATATGTACCCCGCTTTACCTCATACCCTTCTTAAAAATACTCCTTACCTTGAATTTTGTGAGTACAAGGTGAGTACCTTATCTATCCAGACCCGCTAAGGGGGTTGACCCTTGTAGCGCAACTTAAACGGCTTTGGAAGCGTTTCTTCGCACTTTTTTCTCACTCAATTGAGGTTCAAACTATTGGCAGCCTTGATTTAATTTATTCTACTATTGTCTATATATTATAAATCGACAACAACAACTCCTTTCCTCATTACAACTTTACTAATCTACTTCACGACATAAAATTTATCCGACCACCCTTCATATAAAAAAACCACCATTATCTTGTATTTCGAGACAACAACCACTATAACTAAGCTTCCAATCTTCGTTACCCTTGGTACCTTAAACAATATTTTGTGTGTTTATTAAATTTTATTTCTATCTATTTTATAGTTAAAGCACCCTTCTATGGATTATATATATATATATATGATCCCATAACATCCTTAATTTCTTTCGTTCTTAATAAACGCTTCTAAACGCGGTTGGAGTGTTCGGGCGCGCTACTTTCACCCTATCTTTCTTATTAACCGCCACTTCACATTTGCTTATTCTTAAATATGGGGATGATGTTCACTACCCTGCAAATAGTGTATGCTTCTAAACATCTGAAATAGTGGAATTAACTAGCTCTCTATATAATACAATCTAAGCTCTTCTTTGGAATAAAAGGTGGAGTTAAATGATATTTTTCGAATTTAATAAATCTCTATACACTAATACTTACTAATCCCTATATAAACACATCAACAAATTATCTCTATTACTACTTATCTCATATCATTACTTCTTTCTCAGATATCTCGGACTTTTGTAATATATTATAATATACTTTCTATTATGCTAATTGCTATTTACTTAGAATCAAATTAGCTTATATACTAATTTACGTATATAATATATATAATATATAATCTCATATATATATACTTTATACTAATAAATATTATAATATATATTTATATATATATATCTACCTATATATAATTATATATATATATATAAAATTGTACCGCCTTCCTTACGCTATAACCTCCTTAAATTTTGCGGAAGTAATTCACATGCAAACTCTGTCCTCCCCACGTCTAATTCTACTCTCCCAGATCTCTGACCACGTTCTGAAGTTCTCTGATAAGTTCAAATCTTAAACATGCACCAACCTGGCTAACGTCATTGAAGGAAAACACAACTCCTTTAAGTTAAAATTTTTCCATACTTTCTTTTGACTCGCCCAACATTTCAAGTGCCTTGTATTCGGCACTTGTCGGTCCTTTAAAATATAACTCTGGCAATCAAGATTTTCAATTAACTTCGTGATTTGGTATGATATATTGGTTCCATTGTCTTATCAGTAATAAGACGTATATATTTATATATATATATATCTATATATATCTATATATATATATATTAACTATATATATATATATATATATATAATATATATATATATATACTATATATAATATACTATATATATATATATTAATAAATATATATTATATAATTTTATATATTATATATTATACATATATTATATAATATATAAAATATATATATATATTATTATATATATATATATATTTATCATATTATATATATACTATAGTATTATATATATATATATATAAT